>JAGFPH010002986.1:22560-67339 GCA_018207615.1 Philaenus spumarius | reverse complement strand
GTACAAATAAATTTGATTTTTAATAAAGTATATAATATTCGTAATTCCATTTTCAAAATAGCCTGCTTTAGTAGCGTTTCTTGACGCAGGAACATAAAAACATGTCTTTCTGAAATGTTTTTGAAATTGATATTTATTTTTATGCACTCTATTTAGAACTAAATTACAAAACTTTTGTTTATCTTGAAATAAATTATAAACAATATTTTACAGTGTTATATAACTTTATTTACATAATTTTTGGTGAAATTTGTCAGACGTTTAGACAATTTCTTTCATTCTAGAATTTCTGAGACCAAAATAAAAGGATACATAACATTTTCAATTATACAGTTCAATTCTATGTTTTATTCTCTACAATTTGGTATAATATAAATTAATTTTGAGGTAAAAAATATATCGGCCTACTCATTTTCAAAATAGGCCAGTTTTAGTAGCGTTTCTTGTCGCAGGAACATAATAAAAACATGTATTTTCTGAAAAAAAGTTTTGAATTTGATAATTATGTTTATACTTTTCTATTTGTAACTAAATTTGTATATTTTGAAAAATTACAAAAACATGTTATCTGCTTTTTATATTGGAATAAAGTTGAATATGTTTCTTCCGTTAGGGCCTATTGAAATTTTTTTTTATCTTGAGCCAATAACTTTTGTAATTTTACATCAATCAATTATTTAGTTGCTAATATTAATTTTCTGAACCTTTTTCTATATAAAAAAAGCTGTGGAACACTTTTGAATTGGGTTAGAATTACTATTTTTTACGAGTTTTTGAAAATATGCTTGCAAATGGCCAAAACTCCAAAAAAATTAATACCACCGGTTAGAGGGAGTTTGTTCTACGTCAATCCACTGCAGAGATATTTAAAATGCTAAACACAGTACGTTGTTCAATCTTGCTTATTTCTGAACATATATTGATGAAACTTGGTAATAACTTCATTAGTCCAGATTATATTGTTATTTGCTTAAACCTAAGTATTTTAAGCCCACATGGCAGCAAACCTACGTACTCATAGCACATGTAATTTTATGGCGAATAAATAACATGATACAACTCCCTTATTAATGAACATACGTTGATAACACTTGGTGTAAGGCTTGTAATCATAAAATGCTTGTAATCAATTGATATTTTGATCAAAAATAAAACATTTTGTGAACCCAGTTGCAGCAATCCTATATAGGTTCTCATTTCTAATGTTATTATTATGAGAAATAATTCAAATGCTATCTTGCTTATTTAAAAATATAATATTATGATAAAACTTGTTAAGTGGCTTCATCAATATTATACAAGCATAGGATATTTCCAATCCCAAATATACAAGCATTGGTAATTCTCCGAGTGCGCAGATTTGCTGCGACTGGGGTATTTTATTTTTAAAGTATTAATCTGATTTAATAAATCCTTATAACATGGACATTTTTTGGTAAATTATATTTAAAGCATATGCGTACAATACCTCAATGTACATATAAAAATACGAAGAGGTAGGTCATGCCAACAGTAATACACAAACAGTCAACACACAACAATAACCATACAAGGTCTAGGTGCAATAATAATTCTGGTTTTATTCAGGTTAGATTCAGATATACTGATCACCTACCATTAGAAATATGTATTTTTTAGGTGCAACTTGTGGGTTGTTAATTAATTGTGGCCGAGATGATCTAACAGAATTAGAAGATAAGAAACTTAAACACAGAGTGGTGGGTGCAGTACATTTTAAAAATGAGGCCTTCTCAAACTCATCGAGAAAAACATTGCTTCAAAACCATCCCAATGCCTTACCAATACCATATTTATTTTGAAGTACAATTAGTCAAGTCCCCCGACTCATTACCTGTAGGTAGTGAAATTAATCATAATTCTGTGTCTACTCCAAAAAATGACCAAGGGAATACAGAAAATATACATAATACTTATATCACCGCATTGGTAAACAACAATGAAAATAAAGAAGCTTGTGAGCAAGAAACATTGCAATAATTTAATGCAGATTTCACATCGTTTACTCACACTCCGATTTCAGAATCAAACCAAACACCACTTCCTCAACACTTCCTCACCACTTCCAAACACCACTTGGGGGTATATATAATAATAATTATAACACATTTTAGGCTTTCCAAAAACACTTTAAACTGATATAGGAAGGTATACTATTTTTACTTCCAATTGTGATTCAGGCCTATTTTATAATAATTTGACCTGCTCTTAACTAGGCCTATAGCAATAAGTATTCATTGCCTATAGTTTATTATAGTGTAAAATATTTCAAGAGGGAGGAACAAAACTGTATTGTTGTATGTTATTAATTCACTATTCATAAAAATTTTGATGTTGATTGGTACTATGTTATAAAGATTGACTAAAATCATAGTAAGAATTTTACTGGTTAAGAAAAACTTGTATCTTTTAATTTTAGTACAAGGTTAAAAGAGTTAGAAATATTGTTAATTAAAATTGTTATTTAAATAAATTATAAACATAATAGTCAAGAAAGTACTTTCAATAGTGGTAAAATAGTCCAAAACTCACTAATAAACAGTAAACTTCAATTTTTAGTAATGCGATATATTTTAATTATTCAAAGTGTAAACAAACTGTGAACAATTTTTTTACAATTGGGGGGAGGGTTATGACCCTGGTTACGCCTATGGTTAACTGGCAGTATTTTTTTCGATTAAGTGTCCATAGAAAAAAAAACACATGTTTTTATTGTTAAATAGGTCATAAGACCTGTTATAAACTTAAAGAATAGGCTATTTGTTTGTATATTTTAATTTGTATTTCAAAAATCTAGTGATCGCTCAATGGTCGAAATTCGACCATAATTCATTACAATTTTTAATTTGAGTGTTATTAAGGATTGTCAAAGACTAGACTATACCTGTATAATCACAGATTTCGCCAAGGCTACAAAGTTATTTGTCATCTTTTTCAAATTATATAACATTTAAATAGAAAACAAATTCAAAAAATGAAGATTGAATACTTTTTATATAATTTTTCTTATACAAATAAAAAACCAGGCGATTAAATAAAATGTTGTCCATTAAACTTGACATATATATTTTTATAATTTAATAAGTGATTCAAAACTTCTGGGAAAACGATTTTTTTATACATTACGATGCATAAATTTAATGGTCTGCTCCAGTAAAAGAGAAAGCAATCGGCACTTCGCACGAGGAAAGGCTTAACAATGTAGTTTCATGGAGCAGAGTGCTTTGACATTGACTCACTTCAAACAATTTTATAATTTTTTTTACCGTTTTATATAATTTTTATATTTGCGTGATGAGAAATAAACTAAAGATTCTGTATTAAATTTTGGATCCGGCTTGCGTTTTACTTTTTTGAATTTTATTTTAATTTTCTGAGGAAGATAATTCCAACTTGGTATTTAAAAAATTGTCAATTGTATAACAAATGGAAGGTATTTAAAACAAATGTTTACATACATGGCTGATTGTAATTTAAAGATTATATTTTATTTATTTTTCAGAAATTGCAGTATAAACTAATTATATTTATAAACTGGACTGTCAATATGCGTGTAGCAATAAAACGAGAAACAAAACTATTAATTCATTATTTACAAAGTATTATAAACTCAATACAAATTTAATTTTCCATACACGAAATAGATATATTTACTGACAAAATATATTTGTAGCAATACAAAATATATTATTACTTAATTATTTACAAAGTTATATACGCAATTGCAAATTTAAACTTAAAAGAAAAATAGCCATATTTACAATATCAATTATAAAATAATTACAACAAATTGTGTTCCTGAAAATACCTATATAAGTTATATTTAGTTTCTAAACAAACAAAACGCGATTGTGTCTGGGATTGTATATAACGCAATAGCGAAAGTTTTTATTCCCTGTCCTTGTGTGAGTGGGGTAAACCCTTCGTTCAGCCAGCCGCACTCGGCAAGTAATCTAAATATAGTACAAATGAATTGCATTATCGTTATACCAATGAGAGGGGAGAAACACTATCTCGCGCTCTCTCGCTCTCCAACGCACGCTAAATGGTTTGCCAGCGCTTCCTCTCGGAGTAGCGCCCAACTACAAATCTTTAGGACGCCAAGTTTGTAAAATCTGTTAGAATTGAGTCCATAAGACGTGCGCTTCTTAACATTTAAGTATTCATTGGTATACTTACATTTATTTTATAGAATATGTAGAGTGTTTATTTTATATATTTTTTTATAGTGTTGATTTTGTAAAGAAGCGATGAATAAAACTTACTTACTTACTTACAGTTACATGGATGGCCTTTAGGGTCAACCGTTTTCCAAATTTTTAAGTCAATCAGACGCGTTCGTTATCTGAAAATATCCCACAACCGGAAGTATGTTTTTTGACTAGAAGTAAACATTTTTGAGATTAGTGGTACTAAAATGAAATGTTTTTGGAGTTTTAATTAAACAAATAAATTAGGAGTTTATTCTGCTCATTTTTTTCTTTTACACGACCTTATAGCCCGTCTGGTACCCCCAAAATCGATCAAAACTTAAATTATAAAAGTAGGCCTACTTGATTCAAATCCAGAAGGGGATTTTTCAATGGGGCAGCTTCTGTTACGAGACCAACGGCCGGGATGCAAACTCCACTTCGAGCAGTCTAAAATCCGAATCCGCAAGGTCAAGGCGCAAACTCACAAAGCGAGTTTTTCCGATGCTAGCTAGTCGAACGAAGAAGCGCGTGAGTCGGGGTTGGAGGCTGAGGTGCAAACAAATTCTACTTATATATTCGTATACGCTCTCAGCTATTCAATGTTTTTGTGAGCAGATCGATTTCCCAAATAGTTTAAACCCTAAAACATCAAAACTTAATTTTATTCACGTCAGCCCCAGATGTTCAGCTGCGTGGACGAATTATTAGCGAATTTCCATAGGAAAAATGAGCAATTGAAGTGGCCTTTGTGGTAAGACCCAAGGTCGGGAGTAGCAAATGAGCACCGATCAAAGTCCCCAGAACACGTTTTGGGGTGTTATTAAAAATCATATATCCTATGTATGTATGTATATGTATATATGTGTTCGCACTCTAGCGGCCGCATTTTAAGTCCGATTTGGTTCAAATTTGGTACACATGTTGGTCGTCTACGTTGCTCGGACGAGTTCGTTAGCCAAAAAATAAAACAACCAGAAGCACATTTTTTGACGGGAAGTAACTATTTTTTGAGATTTTTCCTACGAGAATAAATTTGTTTTTGAGATTTTTCTACACATATAAATGTAGGATGTTATTCTGCACATTTTGTTTTTTTACGCGACCTTATAGCTCGCTTGGTTCCCCCAAAATCGGTCAAAACGTAAAATACCACAGAAGTACCCGGTTCAAAGCCACACGGTGGTTTCTACCGTAGGGTTGGCGTGCGAAGCACGCAATGCATTGTGTATTGAAGATACTGTCAATACGGGGGTTGGCGTGCGAAGCACGCAATATTTTGTGTTTTGAAGATACTCCCAATATTCGGAATGCCGTGCGAAGCACGCAATGCATTGCTTGTATTGCAGATACTCCCAATATGCGGAATGGCGTGGGAACCATTTTGAAGCTATTCAGCACCGTCGTGAATAGACCTATTTCCCAAATTGTTGGTTAACCCTAAAACATAGGCCTATAAACTTAATTTTGGAAATTTGCTCAACTCACGTCAGCTGTTCAGCAGCGTGGACGAATTATCTTACTTCACGAAACTCCGCAATGGTATTCAGTGACTCGGAAGATATTTTCCTTCATAATTCTCCACACACGAGCGTCAGGTGGTGAAAGGTCGGAGTGGGATGGGTATGGAAATTTTGTTCGGGAAAGCAGGCGTTTGCCAAATTTCCTTTGAAGTAAAGCAATAGTGGCTTCAGTAATCAAATTACGCACTCACTATAATTATTGTGGCTTCTCCACGACATTGTCAGTACGATGAAGTACAAGAACACGTGTCGTTCGCTTCTTGAGGAAACCGATTAGTTATACGTTACTTTCATTTGAAAAACTTTCGTTTTGTAGTAGCGCAGGGTTTCGTAGTTAATTGCTAACATTGAAGAGCTGAAAACTACTATATTTTGGTCCCATACATTTGACCAGTGTGTGTTCTATAAGGGAATCCTCCAAGAGGATTAAACATCCTTCTCAGAGACGTATTACCATAGATTATGAATAATAAAATAGACCATGCATGCATACGGCAGCTGTGTGGCGAAAATAAGGTTGTCGGGAAAATATTGCCGCGAGGTAGCGCTAGGGAAAAACCGTTCATGGCATAGGTGCTACGCACCGGCTTCCGTCGCTCCACTAGATCCCATAGATCGCTCCACTATCGTCGAATTTCCAGTGGATTGAAATGTTGCATTGGATCGGTGTTCTATTAGGTTATCCAAATACAATGGTATTACTGACGTATATTTTCAAAGGTATACGGTTAAAGATTCTTTCGGAGTCTGCAGGAATTGCTGGAAATTTGTAATGTGGTTTTCATTTGGCCTATAGTGACCGTTTTTGGACGGCCTACACACCCTTCACGCTTAGTCAAAACACCTGTTGTACGACGGAACTTCTCATTAAACGCTTTTCATTACGGCATTACTTGGCATGTGTTTGTGAAATAGTTCTTGAAACTCTACAGCATTTCACATCAAACTAGGACCACAGGAACGTCCCGTATCAGAGAAAACAATTCACTACGTTAAAGACTGTATCTAGAGTGGTAAGTACAATTACAGCGTTAACAAACCTCAAACAAGAAAGTAATATTAAGAAACGTGGCCTGGCAACAATCAACAATGTAATCAGCTGTTCTGAAAACAAAAATCGGCTGTTTTAATTTCAGTACCCTTTAGTTTGTCCCATAGCGTATATTCGTTAACAGCAACTGAATTCAAAAAAATTTGGCCTTTAAAGGGTGACTCCCTGTCCGTCATATTAAATCTGATTCCCATAAGAACAATGCTACAGAATAAGTAATTTTTTCCCGTTAATTCGTGGAATAAATTTAAAAATTTGTTTTCATTTTGAAGTACTTGTCATATGCGGATGTTGATTGCTGAAAACGTTTTCAAAAACTGTTTTATTGTTTTCATAAACGTATGATATAAATAGTAAAAAATAGTAAACTTTATTAATTTTTTACTCAGTTGCAAAAAGAGATATTGCGAAAAACCTTAGCAATCAACACCCACAATCTGTTTTACTTTAAGAAAAAAATACAGCTTTCGTTTTATGACAAAAATAAAACAAAAATATGCTTAAAAGTAAAGGTATGTTGAGGTTATTTAACATGGAAATTGGTAACCAGCTTCGCCGTTTTGAATTTAGGGAGCCGAGCCTTAAAGTAGGCCTCATGGTAAGACCTAAGGTCGGGAGAGTAAATGGGCACCGATCATTGTCCCCAGAACAAGTTTTAGGGTATCATTAAAAATGGTTATATCTATATGTATAAAAGCGAAATACCACTCAGTCACTCACTCATCACGATTTCTCAAAAACTACCAAACGGATTGAAATGAAATTTGGTATGTAGCTTCCTCTAGAGCCATAGGCGCTCGCTAAGAAAGGGTTTTTAAAAATTCGAAATTTTAGGGGAGGGGTTTGGGGGATCAAAGTTATTAAATCACGATTTCTACAAAACTACCGAACGGATTGGAATGAAATTTGGTATGTAGCTTCCTCTAGGGCTATAGGTGCTCACTAAGAAAGTTTATGAAAAATTTCGAAATTTTAGGAGGGGTTTGGGGGGATTAAAGTTACTAAAATCATAATTTCAGATATTTTATTATTATGACAATAGTGCTTTTATTATTTAAGCTCTATATATATATATAAAAGCCAAATACCACTCACTGACTGAACACTTAAAAAGAATACAAGTACGTTAAAAAGACTGAAAATACCAACCACCACGGGCAACGACGTACGGGTCAGCTAGTATATATATAAAATCCAAATACCACTCACTGACTCACTCATCACGAAATCTCAAAAACCACCGAACGGATTGGAATGAAATTTGGTATGTACCTTACTCTAGGGCCGTAGCAGCTGGCTAAGAAAGGTTTAAAAAAAATAAATATTTTAGGAGGGGTTTGGGGAGGTCAAAGTTACTAAAAATCCCAATTAGAAATAGGCCTACATAGTATTATATATTTGTTGATATATTTTTTTGGTTAATATACATTTAACTTTGATTTTTCTATTAGTGCAAAGCCGGATCGGGTCAGCTAATAGGCCTATATATATGTTCGGACTTTAGTGGCCACATTTTAATTCCGATTTGGTCCAATTTGGTACACACGTTGGTTGTCCAACAACCGGGAGCACGTTTTTTGACCGCAAGTATTTTTTGAGAATTTTTTTACGAGAATGAAACTTTTTCAGAGTTTAATCGAAAACAATAAATGTAGGGTAGTATTCTATACATTTTGTTTGTTTTTTTACACTTCCTTATAGCTAACTTGAATCCCCCCAAAATCGATCAAAACGTAAAATACCATAAAAGTACCCTGTTTAAATCCACGTGCGGATTTCACCATGGGGGCATCTTCTGACCCGAGGCATAACGGCCGAGTTTGTACGCTGCGAGCGAAGCGAAGCAGTCCATAAGCTGAGGCCTCATGGTCGATGAAGCTGGAGGCTTAGGTACAAACAAATTCTTTTAATATATTTTGTACACACATCTGCCTATCCATCTATTTCGTGAGTAGACCAATTCCCCAAATTGTTGGTTGGAACCCTAAAACATATAAATTAAGATTTCGAAATCCCCTAAACTCACGTCAGCGGTTCAGCTGCGTGATTAATTATTTTTTCATATGTTCTCGCCGGTCTTGGACGAAGGGTGTGCAATAAATGCATGCAACTATATTGGATTAAACCTTAAGATGGCAGACTGAATGCTATTGCATTAGTAAGACCAGAGAGCGAATAATGTATCAGTTACGATTTTACTAATGGCGCCCATTTTGCTAAATGAAGATTTATTTCATGAAAGTTGTAAAACAGTGAACAAAACGCCACCTTTGCTGTAACCTCGTAACATTAATTATGTAACTATTTGCCTCCAGACTATTCCACTTTGTTTATGTTTAGAGGTTTTTTTTCTTTCATTTTTCTATAATTTGTTTGAAAGCAAACGCTATTTCCTTTAGTGAATGTAACACATGACAGTACGGGCGGGTGTTGAGTGTTCGCGCAATAATTTCTTATTAACATGGTGTCCGACGAGGAAATGTAAAGATTATGTAAGGCGATTCTACTAATAAATATAAATCCCATAAACATAGATCTGGAAATGTTAGTTTTCAAATTATCCACCATTTTTGTTATTTACTAAACACTTAATATCTTTGGAAATAGAAAAATTATTCACCTTAAATTTGGTGTACATATTTTCTACGTAACCTTTAACCTTTGTACAATAATCCAGAACGTTATTTTGTGTATTTTTAAAATAGCGGCCATTTAAAATGTTTAATGCCAAATATCTCTAAAATGTAGGAAACAAAAAAGGTTAAATTTATCTGTTCATTTTACGTAAATTAAATTAAATTTTACACCTTAATTAACGCCCTACATATTTCAATAGGGATTCGTTTCTGTGAGTAATCTGACACACGGGTGAAATCTTTCGCTAGCTGTAACTCTCTAACGAAGCATTTCCAGACCTATGAATAAATTAACTTTTTTCGTTATTTTTGCTAGTGGAATCAGCTCAGAAAGTGCTCGGAACATTATGCAAATAACTTATTATTTTAGCTCAAAACAACTTTAAAATATTTTTTTCTAGAGTAATCTGGGTATTGTTGACAACTACCAAGAAATACATTTTTCCTTTTTTTGGTCAATATCTCTTTTGTCTTTTGAGCTACAGACAAAATAAAAAAAAACCATTGAGTTTGTCATTAAAAAAGTGAACTTTTTTGTCTCTTGTGATTTTTTTGTAAAGTAAGATGTTTTTGAGATAGGCTATTTGACATTAAAAATTATAAACGGCAGCCATTTTGAAAATATTTCAAATATTGTTCCAATTTTTCGTACAGTGATAAAAGGTTTTGCAACAAATAGGTGTACAAAGTTTGAGCTCAATATCTTTTCTACTTCTAAAAATATTAAGTATTTTGTAAAAAACGCATACAGACAGACCGAAAACGGAATGAGATAGGACACATGTTATATTACATTTTTTGTTTCTTTTGACATGCTGAATAACGTGATAAAGTTTGTTCATATGGTTGCTAGACACCCTGTATCGTGGGCGTATACAGGGTGATTCAGTGCGTAGCGGGCTATGCAGATTCAGATTCTACATGCAAAAATAAGTCGAAAATGTGGTATAACATTTTTTTGATTTCGGCTTAGTTTATAAGTAATCCGCCATTTTGTTTTTGTACAAAAACTCACTGTAACTCTGGAAATAGATAACATATCGAGTTCAAATTTGGAATAAGCATTTTATATGTTACGATTAACAATTAGTATACCAAACACAAAGAATTTATTTTTATAATTTTCAAAATGGCGGCCGTTACAAATTTTTAACGTGGAATATCTTGAAAACCGTTAACTTTACAAAACATTTACCAGAGACAAAATATTTTCCTTTCCTAACGAGAGACATAATGCTTTTTTTATAGTTTCAGTAGGTCAAAGGATAACCGAGTTATCGACAAAAAACTAAAAACATCATTTTTTGGTAATTGTCTACAACAACCAAAATTGCCTAAAATCATAATTTTGTTTTAAAATTTAACAAATTTTTATTTATTTTTGTAGCGGGCTATGCAGATTCAGATTTTACATGCAAAAATAAATCGAAAATGTAGTAGCCTATAACATTTTTTCGATTTTGGCTTAGTTTAGCCGTAATCCGCCATTTTGTATTTCTTTTTTTTTTAATAATCAATAACTCAAAAGCCCTTGGAGATATTTTTATGAAACTTGGTATACAATTTAACTCTATAGCTATAAACATTTTCCGAAAATATCTTTGATCAGACCCGCTACAAAAATAACTAAAAAATTTAGTAAATTTAAAAAAAATTATGATTTTAGGCTAATTTTGCTTGTTGTAGGCCTAGACAATTACCAAGAAATTATGTTTTTAGTTTTTTGTCGATAACTCGGATATCCTTTGACCTACTTAAACTAAAAAAAAAAGCATTTAGTCTGTCGTTGAAAAAGGAAAATATTTTGTCTCTTGTAAATTTTTTGTAAAGTTAACGGAAAAATAAATTCTTTGTGTTTGGTATACTTGTTAATCGTAAGATATAAAATGCTTATTCCAAATTTGAACTTTATATCTTATCCATTTCCAGAGTTACAGTGAGTTTTTGTAAAAAGACAAAATGGCGAATTACGGCTTAACTAAGCCGAAATCGGAAAAATGTTATACTACATTTTCGACTTATTTTTGCATGTAAAATCTGAATCTGCATAGCCCGCTACGCTTTACTGAATCACCCTGCATATTGGCCTATAGTAAAGTAATGTTTTACCTGCTTATACCATCTGTTTATGGTACTTGCTTTTAATTCTGCAAATAGTACCTGTATAAATAAAACTTATATATGCCTAGTAACTGCATGTAATGCCTGTATATAGTATGCCTGGCTGTAAACAACGCCTTCGTATAGTACGTCTATACCCACGTATAGGACCTGCATTATACGTTTCAAACCTTCCAGTTCTGGAAATAAATACCTGTCGCAGGCTACTTACTAAAGTTTATGGTTCTAAAACTTTCTTATTTCCTACTAAAATAAAACAAGGAAGACCCGAGAACCCGTTTGTTACGTACAAAGACAAGACCGATTTCTTTTCCTTATCTGCAACAAAACTATACTTTATACGGAAGTCTGGAAAACTAAAATTCTAAGCACGTATTTATTGCGAACAGAAACAATAACAGTATTGTACTACTGAGATATGAGGACGAAGGTTGTACTGTAGAATACAATGTTTACATTGATTTATGAGCTATATCTATTCAGTACGTCAGCTTTGTTTATAGTTAATGTGAACAATTAGGAAAAGATGTTATATTTACTCTTAATATGATGTTCCTATGAATAGTCCTCATTATGAAACGTCAATTCATTCCAATGCTACATAAATATTAACTAAGCAATATCTTTATCGGCTAATTACGTCGGTATTTTCGGACCAATTTGTACAAATAAAGTGTTACTTTAAACGTTTTAAATAATTGCTTCAAAGTTTGAAATCAGCTATTAATGGAAATATTTTATTCAATTGGTTGCTATGGTAATATATGTAAATACATGTGATGATTCGGCAGTCTAGGCCTAACCTAAGATTTTTTCCGACTAAATTTACAAATCTTGAAATAAAAAAGGTTTTTTATTAAAATGAATTATGACCTATGTTACTCTTAGATAGTGTACCTTTTTATGAATAAAACTATTTGTTCAATCGGTTCAGTGGTTCCACAGATTACCCCTTACATACAAACAAACAAATTTTACTTCTGTATAATATTAGTATAGATGTAGATGTCAATATTTTTCCTACCAATTTGAGGACATAACCTACAGATTGATAGATTACGTAGGCATTGTGTATTATTAATATTTATTGTTTTAGGGGTTGTTTTATTCCTTAAATCAAAATTAATTCTAGCCTAAGTTACTCAAGGATTGTGTAGGTTTTTATTAGTAAAACTATTTTTTCAATCGGTTCAGTAGTTCCAGAGATTAACCCCTACATACAAACAAATAAATTACCTCTTTATAATATTATTAATAACAACATAACTCCTAATTTACTTACTAATTCAAACTATACACAGTGTCTTTTTTAAATGGGCCACCATTGGAATCTTGTAAACTTTAAATCTGACAGCAAACTTTAAATAGGGAACCATTCCTAGTTTTTTGAAAAAAAATATGTAGGTCAAATATTTTTAAATGTCTACCATTTTCAAATAAGGCGGTCAACTTTCGAATTTCATTTGAAACACAAAATATTTTATGATGATTTTGGAATTTACAAGTTATTTTAAGTTCTTGGTGTTTTTTTTTTTATACGACTAATCGATTAAAGGTTAGAGGGGTATACAGTTTTAAAAACACCCTATCTGTGCGGAAGGTATTTTTGTATGAAAAAGTTTTTTGAACCAATGAAAACGCTCTCAACACTAATAAAGCATTGTTTAGATAAACGAATAACTTTTTAAAATCAACAAAAAATACGGTTTTAGTTAATTTTTTTAAACCATATTGCAGATGAGTTAAGTTACAAAACTACAGATTAGTAAAATTTGAAAAATGAAGTTGATAACAGATGTCCATTATCATTGTTGCAAATTTTTGTTCCATAATGAATTTGAAATTAGATCGCCATATTGGAAAATGGCGGCCATTTAAATCTACATATTTTTTAATTTCTCAAAAAACAAGGAAAGGTTTCCTATTTAAAGTGCTGTCAGATTTATAGTTTACAAGATACTAATAGTGGCCCATTTAAAAAAAACACCCAGCATACCTGGATAACGTAGGTAAAATTCAACTTTTTAAACGATGAGTAAAAAAAGTTCACCTTACAAGTTATACTCGCGGTAATATTTTACTCTGTAAAATCCCTTAACAAACTAATTAATAATTAAATTTTGCTTCCCTTCTTCGAATATTAAGCACTGCTCCTATGTACGGATATTGTTCAATAATAAATGAGGATAGTCAATGCTTAAGGGGCTTCGAGGCTGACGTCATTATTTGAAGTGTATTGATTGAAGTGTCCAACATTTGGCAATAGTAAGTACGTGGAATCTACGGGTGGTTGCAATCCGACCACTGTGCATTGATCTTTGTCGATTTGGTTTCAAGACAAATCGAGATTTGAGAAACTTGACCGTTACGGTTTATTATTGGTTATTAGTTAGTTCAACAGTTCGCATTGGTTAAGTATTTCCTGAAAAAGAACAGGACCACTCACTAGAGCAATGCAACTGTTTAGTATATCTTAATTTGAATGTTACTTGTAACAGGCAGGCGATTATAAAACAAAAATGTTGACTTGGTGAAATAAACATGATGACAGAATCTTACAACTAATACTGCATTACTCAAACGAGTTTCGGCGACAATTCCGTCATTTTCTGTGATGTACGAGCTACAATAATAAAACTATAATAATAGTTATAGTAGTTTGATTATTGTAACTCGTGAATCACTGTAAATGATGACGTTGTCGTTGAAGCCTATTTTAGTAATAAACATATTAATTGTGAGATTCTATGTTCAAGTTTTATTCCTTTCTCGCAAGTCGAGCTCAATATATATTTATGAAAATGTTGGGTTGAATTCAAAAGTTTTATTTCAACGATAAGAAATTCGATAAGGTATGCAAATAGTTGCCAAGCGACGTTTAGTGCGTCATTTCTGCGAGAGCTGATTGGTCGAACTACATAATATAACATTCCTTCTATAGTGGAAATAAATAGGGGTAAAATTTAAATAAATTTATGAAAACTTAAAATTCATCTTTTCTATCATTGTATTCAAATTTGTTTATTAAACATAATAAAGGTAAATTATCTTAATAATTTACCTCCCCTTCAAGACAATCTTTTAGCACAAAAATTGACTACTTGTTTCTACGGTTAAGTCGCCATCGTCAGATTGAAGACATCAAATTATTGTTGGTCGGCCGTTCATAGTTGTTGTCTTTTCTGTAACTCTTAAACGTGTAAGAGACCCTTACAGTAATCACCTGTAAGAGAGCAGGATGACGGAAGAGTAAACGTTTGGTGGTTCAGTCCCAAGGCAATATTGTATGACTAGTTAGATTTCTTTGGACTGAAAATGTTAATACAGTATTTATAATATAAATACTGTATTAACATTATAACATTATTAACATTATATTATAAAAACTTTGGGGCGTATTTTGTTATCTACTAACAGTATATTGAAGCTTTCCGCAAATGTAAATGTCGTACGCTCATGGTGGAAACTAAAAATAATTCGACCACACAGCTGAACCGCTGACGTGAGTTGTTCAAATTTCCAAAATTAAGTTTATAGGCCTATGTTTTAGGGTTTCAACCAACAATTTGGGAAATAGGTCTAGTCACGACGGTGCTGAATAGCTGCCTATTTGTACGAAATATATTAGTAGAATTTGTTTGCGCCTAAGCCTCCAGCTTCACTCACGTGCTCCTTCGTTACACTCACAGTGGCTTTGCGAGTTTGCACCTCGATCTTGTGGCCTCGAAGTATGAGCTTCGCTTCGCTCGCAGTGTAAAAACTCGCCCGTCGGCCTCGGGTGAGAAAGTGCCCCCAAGGTAAAATCCACCACGTGGCTTTCAACCGGGTACTTTTATGGTATTTTACGTTTTGATCGATTTTAGGGGAACCAAACGAGCTATAAGGTCGCGTAAGTAAACAAAATTTGCAGAATAACATCCTACATTTATATTTTTAGAAAAAACTCACTCTCGAAGGAAAATCTCAAGAAATAGTTACTTCCGGTCAAAAAAACGTAATTCCGGTTGTTGGATTTTTGGCTAACGTACTCGTCCGAGCGATGTAGACAACCGACATGTGTACCAAAGCGGACTTAAAATGCGGCCGCTAGAGTGCGAACACATATATGATTTTTAATGACACCCCAAAACGTGTTCTGGGGACCATGATTGTGCTCATTTGATACTCACAACCTTAGGGACATAAGGGTCACTGTAATAGCTCATTTTTCATTAGTAAAAACTAAAATGTATACAAGTGATACTCTAGTCGCGCTCGAGAAATTTACCAATGTAACATCATATTCCAGGTTTCTCAAGGTTGGCTTTGGTCACTGGATTCGATACTTTTAGTCGAGTGGTATAAAATAATTCGATAATAATAAGTTGAGCGAATTAACAAAATTAAATTTAAATGTTTTCGGTTTTCAACCAACTACAGTATTTGTTAAATTGGTCTACTTGTTTATTCTGTGTATATATTTTGCACATAATTTTAAGAAATTTGGTTGGTTCTTGTATATTTTGATAAACCTATCCGTTTTCGTTTAAATTGGACTAGAAATTCTGATTATTTCAAATGCTTAATATATCAAGTTTTATGTCACACCATAAAAAGTAGTAATTAAACTTATACTCTTGAATGACTAAACGTTGTAAATTTGTAAATATATTCTTGTAAACTGCTCTAAGGTTTTCTTTGAGATTTGGTATACAAGGTTTTTTCCCCAAGGAGTCCTTTTGAACTTAGTGAACATTTTTCAAAACATTTAACGGAAGTGAATATTGTGGACTTGTTTTACGTCCGTATTTATTACTTTCTCACTATATTATAGAGAAAGTATAGTGATCGCAAAAAAATGATGAGATTTTTGTGGAAATATCCTTTTTGGGACCCCCTGAGTCCAAAATAGTGGTTTTTACAAAATGTCTGTCTGTATGCCTGTCAGTATGTATGTCTGTATGCCTGTCTGTCTGTATGTATACAAAGCTAGAGAGAAAACTATTCGATCGATTTCGAACAAATTTGCACCATACATGTTTTTTTTATAAAAAATCGGCTTTAACGATTTTGATAAAATTTGGCTTATTTGTAGCCCTTAATTGTAACGATATATATAGCCCATATACAACAAACCGCATCTTTCTGAAAATTATCGTTTAATTAACTAATAATAATAACTGATTTTTGGGGGGTTATTTGGCCAAAAGGGGGTTGTATTTAACAATTTGTCAAAACCATTTTTCGTGCATCTATACAGGCCTAATTGACATGTTTGGTGCAAATTTGTTCGAAATCAATCGAATAGTTTTCTCTCTAGCTAATAATAATACTCCTACTTTAATTTATCCCCTCTCCTATACTTTAATACAATTATGAAGTCGCAGTGAATCCGTTTAATAATTTAAATATGTTTGTGAGAAAGTATGTGCCAGTTTCTGGTACCGTTTATTTACTTTGTGATTATATTCATTACTAGGGGAGACCTTGCGTGCTTCGCACGCCAACTTCGTTAGTACCTTCTATACACATAGTTTCCTTTATAATAATAGTAGCCTAGTAATAGGTGTAGGATTAATAGTAACCCGGAAACTAAGGATGGTAAATAATGTTAAATGTT
Source organism: Philaenus spumarius (assembly GCA_018207615.1). Classification (NCBI taxonomy): domain Eukaryota; kingdom Metazoa; phylum Arthropoda; class Insecta; order Hemiptera; family Aphrophoridae; genus Philaenus; species Philaenus spumarius. Next base: position 50,201 of record JAGFPH010002986.1, on the reverse strand, counting down.
TAAAGTCCAAATTAAATTATTTCGTATATTTTATAACGTCAGTTATAATGAAGGTTAAAAGAACCAGCAAGGCTCATGTCTACACTTAAATAAAAACCTAACCTAAAAAGTTAGAAATACAAATAATTGTTTTAAATTTTGAAATCAACTGTTAATGAAAATATTAAAGCAAACAGCTGATTACTACACCGACTCTTGACACATGTAATTATTATTTATTATGGCGCTCCCGTTGACGTAAAATATTCAATATAGTTTGTGTTATTTTTATGTCCAACAGAGACGGCACTGTTTTTGAAAAAGTATATAAAAACACACGACGTGTACTCGAATGCAACTTTGTGTCAAAATTTCGAAGCAATCGGTGAAGAACTTTAGGAGATTTAAGATTTTGAACAAACGAACATTGACATTTTCATTTATATAGATGGTTGGAATTGATTTAGTTACAAATGATGTACTCGTTTGAATACAGTGTTTTTTTAAAAATGATCAGTATTGCCAACTGTTGAAAAAACAAACCATTTCTAATTCGAAATATAACTTTAAAAAATAAATAAATTACGCATATTTAAAGCATTATAAAAATATTATTTAATTTACTACCTATTTTACTACGTATATGCTGATTAGTTTAATTCAAATGTTACACTTGAAAATAATGAATCCAATCTCAATGTCATTGTCGATAGGTTTCCCGGTACTGTTATATTAATCAGACTTTATATTGTCAGCCCTGTCAAGGTTGACCCCCCTCCCCCTCTCTCAGAGTTCAATACATTTACTAAAGTGGTATTGCACACGTTGAAGGTGTAATGCTTTCAAGTAAGTATAACGGAAATTTATTGATTTAACTGAGCCATGGTACCGGGATTAACAGCGCTTTTAAAATGTGAATTTACTACAATTAAAATCAGTTACACAATGTAAACACAATATGTTTGCATTTCCTCGGTATTATAATATTTTGTTGCAGAACTTCCGCCATTCATTTTGTAAATGGACTGCTAATGAAATCGAGCAGCAATTATAATGATTTAATACATCAGCGAATAATTGCCGTAGGAAATGTATTTAATTTCAAAATAGGTTAATCCAGAGTATGATATGGATGGTACAATCAATATTATAATTAATTTAATTCAGTTGTACTGTCAAATTGCATTGAACTATTCTATTCCATTCTATGTACGAGTATAACTTGCCTTCATAGTATGCCGAATCATGCGTTCCCAATTCTTTTCCTTCCCATTTGTTTGAGGTTTTTTAACTCGTTATTCCTTCACCACCCCATTGATCCCTCTTTTTAGCGAATTTCCAAAGGAAAAATGAGCTATTGCAGTGGCCCTTATGGTAAGACCCAAGGTCGGGAGTAGCAAATGAGCACCGATCATGGTCCCCAGAACACTTTTTGGGGTGTCATTAAAAATCATATATATGTGTGTGTGTGTTCACACTCTAGCGGCCGCATTTTAAGTCCGATTTGGTTCAAATGTTGGTTGTCTACGTCGTTCGGACGAGTTCGTTAACCAAAAAAAATCCAACAACCGGAAGCTCGTTTTTTGACCGGAAGTAACTATTTTTTGAGATTTTTCCTACGAGAATGATTTTTTTAAAGATGTTTGTCTACTAATATAAATGTAAGATGTTATTCTGCACATTTTGTTTTTTTACGCGACCTTATCTTGGTTCCCCCAAAATCGATCAAAACGTAAAAAACCATAAAAGTACTCGAATCAAAGCCATGTGGTGGATTTACCGTGGGGTTGGCGTGTGAAGCACGCAATGATTTGTTTGTTAAAAATACTCCCAATTGGCGTGCGAAGCACGCAATGCACTGTGAATGGAAGATACTCCTAATATGCGGAATGGCGTGCGAACCATTTTGCAGCTATTCAACACCAACTATTTCACAAATTGTTGGTTTAAACCCTAAAACATAAGCCTATAAACTTAATTTTGGAAATTTGCTCACTCACGTCAGCGGTTCATCTGCGTGTTCGAATTATTCTTCTTCCTCCCTAGACTTTCTTTACCGACTTCTTTTTGTCCACTTGAAAATCTACGCTGAAAAAGCAAAAGGTGAAAAAACGTTTGTGTGTTAGCAGAAAAAGCTCCAAAAACAGTATCCCGTTTTTGGAAATATTACAGTTTGTGAAATTTTGCCAAATTGTAGGTCCACATTGCAATGCCCTAATCTTCATGTGATTTGAAAAAAGAATAGTAGTGAAAAATTAGAAACAATATTCAGATCCAGCGCCATAATCAAGGAAACGTCATTCGCATTTATACTTCTCGCTTCCCTCTCCAACCCCGACGACGCTCTTGCCAAAGCCGTGAGGTTATTCTGATATTTTCACGGCAATGACGGTTGAGCGGGTGACCTATACATGGCTAATGTAAAACAAAGATTAAAACAGACACGACCATCCCCAATAAATCGAATTGCGGCATGCGTTGTTATTCCACCATTAATATTTAAATAATAAATAATCAACATTTCAAACAAATTTTGCTATTACCAACTACGGGAAACAAAATAATAAAATAAGTAACACCAGATGTTTGACTTTAATACAGTAAGCGTTTTGTTTGCTTTTACCTAATCTAAAGAAAACTGCTAGTTGTGAAGAATAACTACCTCATTCTAATCTTGCCAAATTGGTTGCAAATAAATGTGTTTGGTTCATTGCAGGCCTAACCTAAAATTATGTTTTTTATCCGAATCAGCTGTTTAATTAATAAAATGCAACAACAGATGTTTGAGTTGATATACAGTAAGTATTTTTCGTTGAATTTTTTTTTCGTTTAATTTTATTTTGTTAATTTAAGGGGATTTGCTACTGAAAAGGGTGACATTTTTATTAATGGTAATAATGTTTTGAAAATTTGTTTCTTGGTTTAGTATATGTTAAAAAAATACAAAAATTAATATAAAACATAAAATGTTTGATTTTTATAATAAGAAAAAATTTAAAACTGGGATTTCGATGATTTTGGCGTGGCATTTTTGAAGCGATATAACTATAAAAGTACTTAATAGATTTTGCTGGTTCTTAATTTTTCTTAGAGGTAATACATACAGCCTACTACAAATTTAGGTAGAATTATGTAGGTAGATTAGAAATCTTTTAGGTAGATTAGAAATCTTTTTTTTAAATCTAACTTAACACTAAATTGTTTTTTATTTTTATTTACAGTTTTACAAATTATTTTTTTGATTTTTGACGTACGAAACATAAATCTACATAATTATTTAGCTAAAGGTGTATAAAGTAAGTGGTAGAAATTTAAATAATGTGCCTCAAGTGGTTCTTGAGAAATATTGAATTTAGTCTCTAAAAACATGAAATTCTCACATTTCAGGAAATGGCGATTGAATGAAAAAGTATACTTCAATGTTTAATACAGTGAAAAATGCCTTGGTAAATGAAGCTATTTATGTGTTTATACAGTACATTATGCCTGGTTATTTTCAGAGGGTTATTGATTATAATGTAAAAATATACGTAGGCCAAAACATAATTGTTATACAACCAGACAGCAATTTGGACTGATTTTTCTCCTTCAAAGAGTTGTTTAAATTTGGTTTTTCTTGTATATCTGTAAAAAAAAATACTTCTATTGCATTTTTTTATGTGTTTTAGGACCTGTAGAACAAAAATATGCAAAAAAGGTTTTTCCAAAATTTGATGGTTTTTGACCATTTTTAGTAGCAAATCCCCTTAACCTAAAAAATCAGTTGATCGTGAAGAATAATAAACCGATTATACATTTTTCTTATTTGGTTGCTGTAGCAATGAATGTAAAGAAACATGTGTGTTGCTGAGGTTTTGATCAAAACAGCTATTTTTTGCGAATTTTCTCAATTTTTACACTTTAATAAAAATACCTTAATAGTGTACGTCTATGACCCCCATAAGAATACACCTTTAAATTTTAGTATTGGTATCTTAAATAGTTTTATCTCAACGTTGATTCTATGTCAGTCAAGACAACGACTCTTATATATATATATATTAATACTTAGACTACGCGTAACTTGGTTGTGATAGTTTCTATTATGGTAGTTTAAAACACATTTACAACCCCTAACCCTCCAAAGCAACAAGTGAATCCACCCTTTCACCTCACCCCGCCTCCAACGTTCAGTGCGTAGTTAGTTTAACGTCTTTGTTGTCTAAGTTTTGCTAAAGCTTGCTCCTTTGGATACTTAAAAGAAGGCCTGACTGACATAATCAACGTACAGCCGATACTGTGATAGGAAGAGCATTCAAACGTTCAGGATACCTTCATACGGATACCGGCGTGAATGCTGGCACTTGAACAAACCGCTACTAACCTGACTAAAAACATCAGTACCCGGTGCATCTCTGTTTAACACGTTCACTGCTAAGGACGCACATGTGAGCTTGGCGCTGAACACTTTGAGAAGCGGCCGACGCACAGTGCATTGCACGCCAACCCCCGTATTGGGAGTATTTTCAATACACAATGCATTGCGTGCTTCGCACGCCAACCCCAATATTGAGAGTACTTTCAATACACAGTGCATTGCGTGCTTCGCACGCCAACCCCCGTATTGCGAGATATTTCAATACACAGAGCATTGCGTGAAATGAGCGCGTGCTGTGCGTCCGCTTTCAAATATTAGTGATTATTAGGCTACGTAGAAAGATTAAAAAATAAAATAATTTCTGCTCATTTAGGCTTTAAATATAAAAAATAAAAGGTCAGCTCCTAGCATAGGAAATACGAAATTTGCGTAGCAGTGAACATGTTAGTGGTGAGGATGAAGAATGAGTCACATTAGGAAGTGGTGCGGGAAAATGTGTTTATTTCTCCTCTTTCGCCCTTTCCCCACACCCCCGGCCCATCGCGCCAGGGCGATGCCAAATGCCAGGATTCACGCCGATACCTTTACCACTATGTAAAATATTGATTTTAAAGGTTGAAAATTGTCAAAATAAGGCGGTTCACTCCCAGCGCTGTAACAGATAAAACAACTGATTTGAATCAAAAGCGTACCAACACCATTCTAAGTGTGGCCTATACTGAACCATCACTCTTTTGTTGAATGCATTTACATTCATTACCATAGCAACCAACTTGGCAAATTTATAATCATATTAATTATTGATCATATTCACAACCAAATCTTTTAGGTTAGGTAATAGCAAACGCGAACAGCGAAAAGGGTGACTATATAAGTCAAACACGATTCACAATTACATCTATGCCACCTTTATTCTTTACTGTGCCTATTTGACCAGTTTAAATACTGCTTTAGCGAATAAAATTTTGGTCATATTTTATAACTTGAACATTTCCAATATGCTACATATAATACAAAATCCCTGTCCCAATCAATCGAAAAAGAGTGTTAAAACCCTCTGAGGATTATGATCATGGGATCAAAATGTAAATAAGGGTAGTAAACATAACTTTCAATTTAGTTGTTTAGTTATTGTTTTTGTTCCTTGTTTTGTAGTTCAGGGTTTTTATTCAAATCAGTATGATTTTGTCGCCTCAGTGCTTTTGTATTTGTTTAGTAGAGTCCCGCTAATCCAAACCCCGCTAATTCGAATCCCGCTAATCCGAATCCCGCTAATCCGAAAATTCTGAAAAAATACCTATTTTTTAAACATAAAAAACAGGAGAAATTAAAAAGACGTTCGTGATAATTTAGTAGCACTTTCACCATTGTCCAATCTTTTTAACACGTCACGTTTTTCTTTTAAAGTACACGAAGCAAGACTTCGTTTACTTGCCTTGTTTAATGTTAAACAGTTGACGTCAAGGACTACGAACAAATAAAAAGGCATAGTGACTCGGTAAAGTAACTCAACACTCACGGAACAAAGATTTAAAATAAATTTGCAATAAGCGCACACAGTTTATCAAACTCCCCTAGAGTAAACACTGAACTAGATACGACTAGTGCTCAGTGCAGTGATTCATAAATATGTTTGAAACGAGGGAGGGAGAGGGGTAGGTAATGTCTCGGCGCTATGAGTCATCGAAGGAAATGCTTTTCCTTTCCGAGTTTCACTGAACCTGTTCATAAGCCGATCAAAGCTGTATAGAGCTGCCATTAGCAGATGTCCCCGCACATTATTTACCCATTAAAATGTCAATTCGTTGATATTGTTTATGAAATCCGCCTATCCCCAACTCCCGCTAATCCGAACAGTGTTCGGTCCCAATTAGTTTGGATTATCGGGACTCTACTGTATTATACAATAATCTGTTTACATTTGCTCCACCGCAAGGGTTGGTGAACAGAGCCAGCAGGAGGTGGAGCTCTCTAGTTATAGTATACAAGAATAATAAATCTGTGGTTTGTTGTAGTAAACCTTTTTTAGTTTTCCCCTCCAGTATTCAGTACTACTTCAAACAAAAATATCAATCAAAAAAACAGACAGTCGTGGGACTGCCGTCAGAAGTGAAAACATTTTAGCTTCATATAGTTAACTTTATTTTCGAGATATTAAGAAGTATTTTTATCCAATGTATTAATGTTGTAATAGGATCGTTGTAAACATAACCTCAAACTATAATATACACTAGGTTTACAGATGATGGGTGAAATCAGCTGTTATATTAAATGTTACTTGTACATGCATTCGCTTTTAATTGTTGGTGACGGTGACGTCCCTCGAGTTCAATGATTTTTCCTCATTGAAAATTGCCTAACGCGCCTAAAGAAGTTTTTACTTCAAAAACAATTGAGATGTTTGTTCTGTAGGGTTGAATGTATACATCCCCAAGGGACATCAGCCACAATGCACTCCCTATTAATGTTTTAACTTAGCCAGTAAGCCCTATATTTAATCCTTAGCCTGAGCATAGATCCCACGATGTCTATTGATTCCTCGCCAACTGGACGATGAAGAGGCTGTAAACCTCTCCCGCATAGTTCAAGTGCTTCGCGTTCGTATACTGCAGTATGCTTGGCAGTTTTCTCCTCCATTCCACATATCCGACATACTGCACCTCCCTGGTAGAGGCCAATGCTTCATGTCATTCCCGAGCATTCCATGCCATGGAGTTAAGCAAATTACCGCCCTAAGTTGACCTTTTCCCAGTTGTAAAAGCCCACTATCAGTGTCTTTTCATGGTGTTAGTCATCGAATTTGCTCCGAAAAGTTTGAGCTGGTTCTCCTTGCCCAATTTAGGACAGATGTTCTTACCTTAATCCGTGAGAGCCACCCACTGGTTCGGGAATGGTGGTTCCCTTCTCAGCATGAAGGTCGGCTCTTTTATTACCAGTCCTTGAGTCCAGCAGAAGTGGACGCCATTTTGAGCGGCCAGCTTGTTGAGATGTTGTGGCAACCTCGTGCGAGCTGTGGCTGAAATTGATACCTGTATAACGCTTTGAGCAATGCTTGGCTGTCAGAGAAAATGTAAACGCTCTGCTGACCCTAGTGAATGTTATAACGAGCATTAACTCTTCAGTTGTAGTTACAACAAAATATGAGAAGTAGTTAAACAACTTGTTCATAAAAAGTTTTGAAGACAAATTGCGGGAATTATATTCGCATTATTGTTAAGAAATATTTAAATACCAAACTCAATCATGACTTTCAATTAAATTAAATAAAAATATTTGTGCTTTTGTTCCAGGTAAGGATGAAAAACCATTGCAGTCTTGATCGTAAGTTAAAAATATTTATATAGTTTTATACAAGTATATAGTTTTATCAATACCCGGTACTATACTGATCCTGAGCACTTGTGGTAGAACTTCCAAATCTGTGCCCCTATTGTTAGCGAATTTCCACAGGAAAATAAGGTATTGCAGTGACCCTTATGGTAAGACCTGAGGACGGGAGTAGCAAATAAGCACCGATCATGGTCTCCAGAACTCGTTTTGGGGTGTCATTAAAAATCATATATATGTGTTCGCACTCTAGCTGCCGCATTTTAAGACCGATTTGGTCCAAATTCGGTACACATGTTGGTTGTCCACATCGCTCGGACGAGTTCGTTAACAAAAAAAATCCAACAACAGGAAGCACGTTTTTGACCGGAAGTAAAAATTTTTTTAGATTTTTCCTACAAGAATGGTTTTTTTAAAGTTTTTTCTAAATATATAAATGTATAATGTTATTCTGCACATTTTTTTACGCGACCTTATAGCTCGCTCGGTTCCCCCAAAATCGATCAAAACGTGAAATACCATAGAAGTACACGGTTCAAAGCCACGTGGTGGATTTCACCTTGGGGGAATTTTCTCATCCGAGACCGAAGTTCGAGTTTTTACACTGCGAGCGAAGCGAAGCTCATAGGCCATAAGATTGAGGTGCAAATCGAGTGTAACGAAGGAGCGCGTGAGTCGAAGCTGGAGGCTTAGGCGCAAGCAAATTCTGCTAATATATTTGGTACAAACAGGCAACTATACAACACCGTCGTGGTAGACCTATTTCCCAAATTGTTGGTTGAAACCCTAAAACATGTAAACGTAATTTTTGAAATTTGCTCAACTCACGTCAGCGGTTCAGCTGCGTGGTCGAATTATTTGGTTATTTGCTACATTTTTTATAAAATTGTTCATCTCCCTATGATTCCCGCTACAGTATTTTTCTACACAGATTTTCGCATTTTTTATGATTAGGTTTCATAGAAATTGTGTATTCTCTAAAAATAATTCGATCACGCAGCTGAACCGCTAATTGAGCGAAGTTCCAAAAAAAATTAATTTTATAGTTTCAACCAACTATTTGGGAATTTGGTCTGCTCACGAATGCGCAGAATAACTGCCTGCGTGTACTATTTCGCCTCGCTCCTTGCGGATGAACTCGCTTCCCCCACGTGGATTTGAGCCGGGCACTTTTATGGTATTTTACGTTTTGAACGATTTTGGATGGCTATAAGGTCGTTTAAAAAGTACAAAATGTGCTGAATAATGTCATATATTTATTTTTTAGATAAACTCTAAAAACTTTCATTGTAGTACGTAAAATGTAAAAAATGTACCTTCCGGTAAATAAGTGCTCTCGGTTGTTGAATGTTTTGGCTAACGAACTCATCCGAGCGATTTGACAAACAAAGTCTATATCAAATTTGTACCAAATCGAACTTAAAATGCGTGCTAACACATATGTACATGTATGCATATAATTTTTAATGACACCCCCAAACGTGTTCTTGGGGCCATGATCGGTACTCATTTACTTCTCCCGACCTTAGGTCTTACCATAAGGGTCACTGCAATAGCTCGTCTTTCCTACGGAAATTCTCCAATAAGTTACATTAAGTGTAGATTCCATCACGTGACTTCTTTTTCATCACACCAATTACGCGTTTCAGAGTTTTTACTCCATCATCAGAGTTTTCATCACTCTATTTTCGTCCGTGAATTACATCACACATAACAACGCATAACGTCACGCGACACTTAAGGTGCGCTCCGTATTAATGTAAACAGAGGGCTGCTCATTGTAATGATTAATTATTAATAGCTTGTGTAGTTACAGTAAAAATATCGAATTTCCGTCATAACTATGCAACTGGTCAACAAAATGGAAAATATTGGCCTACCAAACTCGCTTAGCTCGCATACCCTTTCGGTGAAGCAAATCCAACAGAGTAGCCTATTGTGTATCTGTGGTGGGGGTAGCGGTGAGCTAGATCCTAACGCATGCGCAGTAGGGCAGTGTTGTAGAGAGATTACTTACCAAGAGCTTTACAAAGATGGGTTACAAGCTATATTTTCTAATTTTAAAAAGTTTTAAATTAACATTATTATTTTTGTAAAGTTTCTAATAATTTATTGTTCATATTTTTTACAATTATTTGTTCAGACATTTACCATCATTAAAGGGAAAACACCCGATGTTTGAAAAGCATCAATCAAATCTCGTTATCAATTGAAAATCTTATTCCTCGGCTACCATAAGTAGCAGGAGCAAGGGGCGTGGCTCCGAGTGGCGTAAGTCGCTACGACACAAGTGATAGCAAACTATGATTCTACGAGACCGGATCTTGTTCCACCTAGGATCTTCAGACTGACATTCAATGTTTGTGGCAAATCACAGTGTAACGAACTCGTCCGAGCGACATTTTTTGACAGGAAGTAAACATTTTTTGGATTTTCGTACTAGAATGACATTTTTTCCTAGAACCAATGTACCTTTTAAACTACTTATTGTAAATCTTCAACATTTTGCAACTAACATCATATGGTGGTCCTCAATCTATCTTTCTAATCTAACAATCTATGGTTCTAAATCATGTCTTTAATATATAAAAAAATTTCCTGTTATTCGCGCTAAATCTCTGGCCCTATTGCGCAAGCGTCATTATGGTCACCGCTACCACCAATCCAAGAACACCCTAATCATCATAAAAACTCTGGCCGCACTGTCCTTTCGTCAGGTTCCAGGTCACCGCCACCAATCTGCAGATAGCGCCAATTAGGATGGAGCGCGAAGATGGGGTGTGCAAGTCTCCTACGCCTGCTCCCACCACATTTCCCCTCTCGCGGCGGAGTACAGTCAGAGCCGCCTTCCCTACTTCGTTCATGTCTGCTGTGTAATCGTGTTGATTATATATCAACACTTTTTGGTGGTGACTGTACTGAATACTCACGATCGAATAGGAGAGGGTAGACGTTACAGCGCATGCTCAAGTGACGCTTCACGCTACTTGGCACTATCTTGTACCATGATCCAAGTGGATGTGTTCTAATCAATCGTTATTTCCGTTGCATTTGCTTCGTCTTGAGTCACGGGTATTGGTGAGGGAAGCGAGCTGGGGATTCTGTAGCAAAATTATAATTAAATAGAAAAATTATGTGTCGTTGAGTTATGGCTCAATACAGTGCCCCTTGATATCAGCTGATTTGGTTCAACAGCTTAAATTTGGGGAAAAGTGTTGAAATTATATTGTCTAACAAAAAATGTTCTACAAACTATTGACTGGAAGCGATTAATTAAATTTTAAGAAATGAATGAATGTTTAACCATAATAGTCCATTAAACGTAAGAAGCCTCCGTATAACACATAGGATAGAGATATAGGGCAGTCATTTTGCCTCCAACATAACTACGATCACAATCGGTAAAGGTCATATAGACAGACATTGTGGTATTCTCTCAGTGCGTTGGTAGTACTATTTAAATAATTGGCTGACAATTGGAACTGCTTTTAGTGATACCAGATATTCTAAATTCCAAACATGTTAGCTATGTTTGCTGCCGGAGAATATGCCTAGTGATATTAGCGTCAAGATTAGTCAATTAATCTACCGCTTGTGTGTGCTGTAGCGGGTATTGTTTAAACACTGACTTCAATATAGCGACCACATTTGCACAGCCCGTCGTTAGGGTTACATTATTAATGTTGGAATACATATTCGTATTCGGCGGCAAACTTGAAAATGTCTGGTAAAAATCTATTTTTTACATTTTTTTTTTTTTAAATCTAGTTTTATGTCTCCTACTATTTTTTAAAATTGTGCGTTTAATGAATTTCCATGTACTATAAAAATACGTGGAATTGACAAAAATCAATCTCTAGAATCATGTCAAATCGTTGAAAAACAGCTGGACTGCTGACGTAAGTTGAGAGAATTTCCAAAATTAAGTTTATAAATTTTCAACTAATTATTTGGAATATTTGTCCACTCACGAAGCCGCTGAGTTGCTGCCTACGAACTTTATTAGTAGAATTTGTTTGTACATCAGCCTACAGCACCTCGAGATGCGAGTTTGCATCTTGACCTTCGCTTTGTTCGCAGTCAATCAGCAACGCAAGCCTTATACTGAGCCTTCGATGGTGCTTATAGTTGGGGAACGGTATGTGAACGATTAACAGACTCTGAGACTTATGTTCTCTGTCCAGCATGTCCGTTCCGCGCTTTTCCTCCCGCTACCACAAGGTACTCACTCGTACCAATTTTGAAACAATCACTCTTTACACTGGGAGTTTTTCCTAGGTTGAAGAAGAGCCTTTTTATTAGCAAATTTATATAGGAAAAAAGACCTATGCAGTGGCCCTTATGGTAAGACCCAAGGTCGAGAGTAGCAAATGAGCACCAATTATGGTCCCCAGAACACGTTTTGGGGTGTCATTAAAAATCATATGTATGTGCAAATATATATATAGATGTACATATTTATGTATGTATGTGTGCGCACTCTAGCGCACGCATTTTAAGTCTGATTTGGTTCTAATTTGGTACACATGTTGGTTGTCTACGTCGCTCGGACTAGTTCGTTAGCCAAAAAAGTACAACAACCGGAAGCACGTTTTTTGATCGGAAGTAACTATTTTTGAGATTTTTAATACGAGAATAAATGTTTTTTTAAAGTTGTTTCTACAAAAATAAATGTAGGATGTAATTCTGCACATTTTGCTTTTTACGCGACCTTATAGCTCGCTTGGTTCCCCCAAAATTGATCAGAACGTAAAATACCATAAAAGTACCCGATTCAAAGCCATTTGGTGGATTTTACCGTGTGGTTGGCGTGCGAAGCACGCAATGCATTGTGTATTGAAGATACTTCCAATACGGGGTTTGGCGTGCGAAGCACGCAATGCTTTGTGTGTTAAAGATACTCCCAATACAGGGGTTGGAGTGCGAAGTATTTTGCAGCTATTCAGCACCGTCGTGAGTAGGCCTATTTCCAAAATTATTGGTTGAAACCCTAAAACATAGGCCTATAATCTTAATTTTGGAAATTTGCTCAACTCACGTCTGCGGTTCAGCGGCGTTTTCGAATTATTTTTCATTTAACTTTAAAAAGTGTATACCGGTATGCATTTATTTTTCATTACAAATAGTCATTCCTTAGAATGATTGACTTATTCGTTTATGGTACTTTTTGAATATTACGTGTTAAGTGAATAAAATTACTATGTAATTAAAATAATACATTTATTCTTCAAAGTCATTTGATTCAACCTCAAATAACATTATGCTTTTTGGTAAATCTGGTACCTTCAGGAGGGGTAAAGCTTGCCCCCCTGACAATAGTTGTAAGTCCGGCCCTGAGAGCAAGGAATGTATGTTCCGTTTTATTCACGATTTCTGATTTCTATCCTTTTTCCTTTTTCGTCTGGTAAGCGCTGAATTGGATACTGAAATCCTTATGGCGAAAGTTAAAAAATGTCACGGTGCATATTATGTTAATCAACAACAAAATAGAAATGTTCAATAAATCAACAAATAACTGACGTATTAAACTAGTTTCGGGGGGAACCGGCCACACTTGACATTCGTATTCCTCTCCCCAAATAATAAAAAATCAGAAAGCTTCGTTAGACAGTTACGGATCCTTGAATTTGCTATTTCTTCTATATATATAAAATTCAATGTATGTCCGTCTGTTTGTACGTTTGTATGTTTGTCCTTTATGAGTTACCAAACCGTCCATCCGATTGCTTTGAAATTTTGCATAGTAACACAGGTTAACCCTGGGAAGGTTTTAGGCCATTTACCGAAGTCCTAGGACATTAGGGCTACGCCCCAGTGGCCCTCAAAGTTTCAATGTTAATCTTATGGAAGGTCAATCTTAAGGAAGAAGACGAAAGATTTCTTTTGATTTTATCAGGGGCACAAAAAACAGCTGTTCGTATGAAAAGCTTAAAACAGCTTATTTTGATCAACAACTGATTTGGATCAAAAACTGAATATAATTTTAGGTTAGGCCTACAATGAACTTTTTTTTACAATGAACTAAAACACTTGGGCTAATTATTAGTATCAGGTTGATTTGTCTATCCGTGCAAAGCCGGGTCGGGCCAGCTAGTTTCTATTAAATAAAAAAAAATCATTCTCGTAAAAACTCTGACCCTACTGCTCATGCGTCAAGCCCCATGTCCCCTCCCCCCCCCCCCCCCACCTAGCCCGATCCAAGTGCCACTGTCTCCTAATAAATCGTAATTTCCGTGATTAATTGTGTACAATATACTGTTTCCATTTGTTTCGCCGCAGGGGATGGTGAACTGAGCGAGCAGGGGTGGAGTTCTCTAGTCATTTAAAAGAAGATTTATGCACATAATTAGTTTTGAAATCGGTTTGCCTGTTTAAAATTCATAACAAAGCCGATTGAAGGTTTTTGTTGTTGGTACAGTCAGCTGTTTACCAACAACTGAACTTTAAATTTAGGGAACTTTAAATTTCCCTGTATGCAATTTTTCAATGGAATTTCCATTACCAGGTGATTGTATACTATCACGATTATACCACTAATTTTTAACACGCTTATATTATCTTCACTTGTATGTTTGTATGTTTGTTTGTAAGGAACTCTCCTTTGGACTAAAAGCCATTGGCTTATTACTGTTAGTATATCTCTCTTACGCAAGTTCGTTCGTTGGCCGAGCGGTCTAAGGCGCGGGTCGTCGCTGACGTCAATCCCCAGACTCACCGATCGTGGGTTCTAATCCCGTCCACGGCCGAAATTTTTTTTTCAGTGATTTTCGGGATTGGTGCCATAAATACGAACCGTAACAACGTTAATATACACTATCGAAGCTGAAATTACCACCTGCATCAGCATTAGTTTTAGAAATTAACATCTCAAACTTAACTATATTGTTCAAAAAGAATTTTATATCCGTGCACCCTCTATTAGTAAATCCCGTAAATGAAAAAATATTTATATTAAAAAATCTGCACCATGTTCATGTTCACTAGAACTTACAATTTTTTTTTTTCAATAATTAATCGAACTAAAAATTAAAAAATAAATATAGTTTAAAAAAACTAAAAAACACGCTTTTATAATACATCGAACTAAAAAGTGAAAAATAAATATAGTTTAAAAAAACTAAAAAACACTTTTTTAGAGCATATCAAACTAAAAAGTTAAAAATAATTTTTCAAATAAGCTTAAAACAATAATAAACGATAAATACTAGCATTATTGTAAAAAAAGCGTTGGGCGCTTTGTCCATATTTCTCGTACATCGAGCGCCCAACGTTTTTTTTACAATAATGCTAGTATTTATCGTTTATTATTGTTTTAAGCATATTTGAAAAATTATTTTTAACTTTTTAGTTTGATATGCTCTAAAAGCGTGTTTTTTTGTTTTTTTTTAACTATATTTATTAATGTTAGGTTTTTGTTCAGCAGTAGACCTAACCCATTACCTAGACTTTTTATCCTTTATTATCGAATTTCTATAGAAAAGATGAGCTTTTGCTGTGACTCTTATGGTGAGACCTAAGATCAGAAGTGGCCAATGAGCTCCGGTCGTGGTCCCCAAAAAACGTTTTTGGGTGTCATGAATAACTTTATATAGGGTGGAGAAAAAGTCTGGAAACGGTTTAATATTTCGTATATAAAGAAAATTTGAAGGTAGATGTGATTGAAGAACCTACTCTACGTAAAAATACTATTTTATTAAGATTTCAAAAAAAATATCCGCCATTTTGAGTATAACTTTTTAATTGGGAATTTGGTCTTGTGATATATCATATCGATGTAGAATTTTTCAAGAGAAAACCAACGTTGAATTTTGCACATCCATATTGCTAACCGATTAAAAAAGGCGGATAAAAAAACAACGAAATCGTGTTTTCCGATTTTGTCCCAATTTGCTGTAATATTTTTTTGTAATACTAATTATTATTATTATTTTTTATTTATAATTAAATAAGCTTTCAAACAATATGCCATACAACAATATTTTGTAGTAGGCAGTATTTAAAAATTTTGATTTTTCAAAATTGATTTCGAGTGGTTCAACCAAATATCGTTGTGTGGCATATCATTTGAAAGCTTATTTAATGCTGAATCCGAAAATAAGAATACCTAATTAATATTTTTTTTAAATAGTACAGCAAAATGGGACAAAATCGGAAAACACGATTGCGTTGTTTTTTATCCGCCATTTTTAATCGGCTAAAGATATGGTTGTGAAAATTTCACCGTTGGTTTTCTCTATAAATTCTACATCGAAATGATGTATCACATGACCACCTTCCCGTTTAAAAAAAAAATAGAGTTACATTCAAAATGGCGGATCCAAGATGGCAGATATTTTTTTGAGATTTTAATAAAATAGTATTTTTACATAGCATAGGTTTCTCAATCACATCTACCTTTCAAACTTTTTTTATATTTGAAATATTAAACCGTTTCCAGACTTTTTCTCCACCCTGCATGTACGTGTGTTCCCACTCCGCGTTTTACGTCCGATTTGGACAAAATTTAGTACACACGTTGGCTTTCTAAGTGGCGCGGACGTGTTGGTTAGCCAAAAAATCCCACAACTGGAAGCCCTTTTTTCCCCGAAATAAATTTATTTTTAGATCTTTTTCGTATTAGAATAAAACTATTTGGAGGTTTTATGTAAACAATTTAATATAGGTGATTATTCTGCACGTTTTGTTTTTTTCTACGACCTTATAGCTCGCCTGATATTCCCCCAAAATCGATCAAAACGTAAAATACCATAATAGTAGCCTACTTGGTTCAAATCCATGATGGGGATTTTATTAAAAATATAAACTTAATTTTGGAAATTCGCTTAGTTCATGTCAGCGGTTTAGCTAAGTGATGAAATTATTTTTGATAGTAGCAATCTATACTAATATTATAAAGAGGTAAAATTTGTTTGTTTTTATGTAGGGGGTAATCTCTGGAACTACTGAACCGATTGAAAAAAACAGTTTTACTAATAAAAGACTACACTATCCCTGAGTAACATAGGCTAGAATTCATTTTGATAAAAGATTTTTTTTATTTCAATATTTGTAAATTTAGTCGGAAAAATTTTAGGTTAGGCCTAGAGTGATGAATCATCACTTGTATTACATTTATTACCATAGCAACCAATTGAATAAAGTAACAGATGAAACAGCTGATTTCAAACGTTAAAGCAATTATTTTAATTTCTAACTTTTAGGTTAGGTTTTTATTAAATTGAATACCTGGAGCCTTGCTGGTTCTTTTAACCTGTATTATAACTGCTGTTATAAAATATACGAAATAATTTTATTTGAACATTTAACATTATTTACCATCTTAGCTTTGGGGTTATTATTAATAATATTATAAAGAGGTAACATTTGTTTGTTTATTTGTTTGTATGTAGGGGGTAATCTCTGGAATTACTGAACCGATTGAAAAAATAGTTTTACTAAAAAGCTACACTATCCTTGAGTAACATAGGCCAGAATTAATTTTGATTCAAGGGTTAAAACAACCCATAAAACAATAAATATTACTAGCTGACCCGTGCGAATATTTCGCAAGTTCGGAGTAGGCCTACATTTACCTGATTAAACACGTTGATTTAATTCAGTTAATTAAGTTTATTTATTTACATTGGTTTATAAATAACAGTTTCCCTATACAATCTTACAGTGTAAACAATCTAACTAACAGCTGTCATGCTAGTTAAACAGATGGTTAGTAGATTGCGCCTTTCATTATGAACATACAGAGTATAATATAAAAGTTTTTTAAATCAATTTTTGTTATTAAAACATGAATTTTAAGCTGCTTGTCTATTTTTCCCGTGAAGTGGTTAAGGAAAGCTTTAAAATGATGCCTCATTCATGTAATTTGATGATGTATTAAGGAAGTTATGGCGTACCGACAAAAAAATAGTCTTGAGAAATAATATATGCGATTGTTATACTTTTCTTACAAGATACATAGAAAATTAAACTAGTTTTGCATTTTGTCGCGTGCTGCTAAGTGATGAAAATGTGATAACAACCTCTACAACAATAAAAATTAATTGTTATATTTTCTTTAAAGTTAGTGAGCTGAAAATTTGTACATTTATTTCTTACAACATACATAAAAAAAGTATCATAGATTGACATTTCGTCACGTGCTGCTAAGGGGTGAAAATGCAGTAACAACCCCTATACAAAATTTTGATTGTTATAATTTCCTTAAAGCTAGAGAATAAACCCTGAATAAATTAAGGATTTAAAAATAAGAGACCGCTATGTTACATCCTAACTAAAATAAATAAGACATATTAGAATCAATAGTAGGCCCTATTTACATAAAATAACCTGTTTGCATTTGCTTCGACGCGAGTCAGCGCGGGGGTTGGCGAGCGAAGCGAGCACGGGGCAGAGCCCTCTAGTTCTTAATAATTTGATTTAGACGTTTAATAATTATAACAATCTTTGCTTTGGTTTTATGGTTAATTCCACCTTTATGAAAATTAAAGTATTATTTTGCGTGCGTAGCACTATTATGTCAAACAGGAGTGGTTATAGACGTATTTTGATACGTACGGATTATAGATGTTATAGACGTTATTGGACGTCTATGTCCAAAAATAGAATGATTTCCACGAGTGCATTGAAATGACTAATTTTAATTGCCAGTACGGCCTACACGTTAACAGTATTTTCGGCTCAACACATGTTTCGAGCTCATTAGCCCGTTGTCAAAGGTAAGGGATTAACATACTGTGCTAATAGGGTGTGACAATGAGGAACTGACGCGTGCGCACTGGATACTTCTCCAGTGTCTGGTTAGTTCCCGCGCTCTTACGTCAGTTCTGTTTTAGCGCGTAGTGAATGTGCTTCACGATGCGGCTCTCACTGGGGACTACTTCGCTTCCGAAGTAAGAAATTCCAACTTGTAAATATTCAAAACAAAGTATAAATTATTAGGGGTTTTGAACTTAAAGGGGAAACAGGTTTATGAATTTATTGAGTTAGTTTTCGCAAAACGTGTAGCATTTTTATAATACTTTTACATACCGAAATAATTTGTATATAGATTTTTACGAGAAATGGAAATAGATGCACAGGAAATGTTTTTTTATAAAACTAGATTTTAGTAAAAAAAGTTGTTCAAAACTATTTCCCTCCTTTTGAAATTTAAATGAAAATTATTTAATAATTTACCAATGAAGATGCAAAATTGTAATATTTTGCGCTAAGCTTAGAGCATAGGCTACTTGTAAATTCAAAATGATATTAATTATTTAACATATATACATTATTATATGTATATAAATTTGTTAAAATATTAAAATTTTCCAAAGAAAGGAGTAGGAATAAAGCCAAAAATGTATTAAGCACAAATAACTTCGATCAAAAGTTTTTCAAATTTCAAAGCACATAAATTTAAAAAAATTCCATCATTCTTTTCAGATTTAGACAAACACATGTTTAATAATTTACCTCTGACGATACAAAATTGCAATGCTATTGCATTAATTTGGGCTGACCTTAATCACGGTTGTTAAATCTAAATTATATTAATTTAATAATGTATACATTTTGTTAAAACATTAAAACGTGCCAAAGAATATAAATACTTTTTATTTGGGATTTTTTTCGAGAGAAGTAACAGTAAAGAAAGAAACCCTACCTTATAACACGAGCGTGAAAAGTTTTTCGAACCTCTTAAAGTTAGAATATTATTCTTATTTCGCAAGTTAGGAGTAGGTATACACTTACCTGATTTAATTCAATTAATTACGTTTATTTATTTAGAAGAACAGTCGGTTTATAAAGAACAGTTTATAAAAATGTATAACGCTTTACGTTGGTTTAATTTTATTGATTTGCGTGATAGGTTATATTTGCATATAGAATGTAAACAATCTAATTAACAACACAACTGTCAAGCTAGTTAAACAGATTGTTAGTAGATAGCGCCTTTCATTAGGAACCATATGAAGTATAATATAAAAGTGTTTTTATTTATTTTTTGTAATGAAAACATGAATTTTAAGCTGTTTGTCTATTTTTGTCAATAGCGGGGAACATAAGTTTTAAAATGATGCTTGAATAATAATTTTTTATAAAGAATTACGGGAGATATCGCTTAGCGACAAAACACCTTTGAGAAATAATATATAAAGACAATTCTCATAATTTACCAATTAAAAATACAAATTGCAATTCTACACTGTCTTTAAATAGTAGTCATTAAATAAATTGATAATAATTGTGTAAAACATATTTTATGTTAAAATAATACAGTGTCTCGGTTAATTTTAAACTAGCTGCAATAGTTATGTTTTGCTAGAGTTGTTGATTTTATTTTATTTGTGAGGCTGAAATACCTACTATTTGAATATGTTTTCTCTTTTCTATATATACAAATGTATGTCTCTTTGTCTTCTATAAACTCAAAATCTATTCGACCGATTTCACTAAACATTTCACATATTATACAATTAATGTCAAGCGTATTTATTCATTACAATTAATACAATCCAAGGGGTTGAACTTTGAACTATCTTTCCTACAAGCTGTAAAGCTAAAATTGTGTAACATTATTCTAAAATCATATAAAGAAAGCATTTTGCAATTCGGTTACTTAAGTTAAAGGGATGAAATGGGATAACTGCATTAAAAATTAAATAATCATATACACTTACTTTTTCCATATGCTCAAAGAACAATTTCAATAAAAATTTCACATTTTACACATATTAGAAATTTACCTTGATTGTTTGGAGAATTTGGTCACTACAGTCAACGAGATTAAAATAGGGTAGCTACCCCTATACAATAAAAATAATGTGCAATAACTTTCTACAAGCTATACATTTTTTGTAATATTATTCTTAAGTGATTCACAAAACCGTTTGCAATTCGATTACTTAGTCAAAGTAATGAAATGGAATAACTACTCTTAAAATTATAACAATTAAAATGGGATAGCTACCCATATAAAATAAACTGCATTAACATTAAACGCCAGTACGTTCAATACACGCGCGACCGCCTGCTCTGATCATGAGAATCTTATTGTAACCACAAGTCATACACTAACTAAATTGTTCATTTAATCTAAGCATATTTATATACTAAAATCAAGCTATAGCGAATCACTGCAGTGTCCCCTATTTGACCGAGCGAAGCGAGGTCTCCGTTTTAACTCAACCGTTCGGCATTTCGTCTGTGTGTCTGTATGTCTGTGTGTCTGTATGTCTGTGTGTCTGTCTCACGATTACGGCCAAACACCTTGACCGATTTTGATGATTTTTTGCATGAATGTTCCTTATTCCTAGGCTGAGCCATGTATATATAAGGTTTTTTCCATTTTTCATTTTCAACCCCTTAGATAAAATAAAAATGGTGGCCGCACCGTTTCTCTCAGTGTAAGCTTTTTTCCAAAGCCAGTTTGTGGCTTAACCGCAAGTTGAATTTAAAAACTAATGAAATTTTGAGGGTAGGTAGCAAATTTGATTTTCAACAAAGTTGTATTCTTGAGTTTTTTCCGTATCTCTAACGGTAAGCTCACAAAATGGCCGTAAATTTCAAATTTGTTAAAAATCGTCCAAGTTTTTGTATTTCAACCATGTTTTTATACGTTTATTCTGTTTTTAACCCAAATCAAAAGTGTTGCATAGCTTTTTTGTACATAAAGGTTCAAAGAATTCATATATGCCAGTAAAAAAATTATTGAAGTAAAATTAACAAAGTTATTAGATCAAGAAACATTTATTAGTTATAAAGCATGTTCAGTAACGAAAGGAAAAAGTTCAACAAAAAAAAAGTTACATAAAAAGTTGTAAAAATTATTGAAATTTTTTCATAAATGTAAAAACGTTTCGTAATTTAGTTCTAAATACAATTGTATAAAAATATTTATCAATTTCAAATTTCTTATTTTGAAAACACTATTTTTTATGTTCCTACTACAAGACTGCTAACAAAACTAGGCCTGTTTTAATAGTAATTTAGGAATATATAATTTGCAAAAAATGGCATATAATAATAAGAAAGTGTAGGGAATAATTCAAAGAATTAAACTGAATACTTGTAAATTATCATTGTAAATTTCATAAAAGTATTTGACTTAGCTTTACTTGAATTAAAAAATGAGATGAAACAAATGAAACCGCTCGGCGATAAAGGACATACAAAAAATGAACGTTGGACACCGTGGGACGTATTGGTACATGGGTTGAGAATAAAGTTGAGATCACTATCACGACGTTTTAACATCGTTTGTTTTCATTATTTCTAATATTGGAATATGATATGGAAGTTATGGAACTGTAAATACATTGTTAAGTTTTAGTTATTTAAGTATGTAAATATTTAATTATATGTTGTCCCTCTATAACTTGATATTTTAAGCTATCTTACGCATTATTAACCTAAATAAAACACAATCCCTCTAAAAGAAAATTTTAGCAGTTAAAGCTCAAGAAAAGAAAAAAACAAGAACTAGAAATCCCGGAAATTGCAAAATAATGTTTTGCTGGCTAAACCTTGTGCTTACTTCCTTACTGGCACACTATTTTTTAGCCTAAGCTCAAAACCACATTTGTTATTTCAACGAGCGAGGTCTACTGTTCACAGAACTACTAGTTAATTGCAATTGAATGACGCTCCTGGAGATGGTAGAACTGTATTCGGTAGTTTTTTTTAAATTAAAAAATAATTGTATTCTAAGCCCAACAACGACTTAAATAATATAAATCGTTCTACATAAATATACAAATGTACAAACTAATTTCAATTCATTAATTTTAAAGGCATCTTTCAGGCTGGTCGCTGTAGTTTGTATTAATATCTCATTATTCTTTAAATTACTAACAATACGATTCTAAAGTTATATCAAGAAAACAATATGTTACATGTTTCTTTTTAAATAATACTTAGTACAATGGGTGGAGTAAATAATAATTCGACCATGCAGCTGAACCGCTGACGTGAGTTGATCAAATTTCCAAAATTAAGTTTATAGGCCTATGTTTTAGGGTTTCAACCAACAATTTGGGAAATAGGTCTGTCTATTCACGGCGGTGCTGAATAGCTGCAAAATGGTTCGCATGCCATTCCACATATTAGGATTATCTTCAATACACAATGCATTGAGTGCTTCGCACGCCAACCCCCGTATTGGGAGTATCTTCCATACACAATGCATTGCGTGCTTCGCACGCCAACCCCGCGGTAGAACCCACCACATGGCTTTGAACCGGGTACTTCTATGGTATTTTACGTTATGATCGATTTTGGGGGAACCAAGCGAGCTATAAGGTCGCGTAAAAAAACAAAATCTGCAGAATATTATCCTACATTTATATTTGTAGAAAAACTCAAAAACAAATTCATTCTCGTAGGAATAATCTCAAAAATAGTTACTTTCGGTAAAAAAAAGTGCTTCCGGTTGTTGAATTTTTTTGGCTAACGAACTCGTCCGAGCGACGTAGACAACCAACATGTGTACTAAATTTGAATCAAATCGGGCTTAAAATGTGGCCGCTAGAGTGCGAACACATATATACATGTGATTTTTAATGACACCCCAAATGTGTTCTGGGGACCATGGTTGGTGCTCATTTGCTACTCCCGACCTTAGGTCTTACCATAAGGACCACTGCAATAAAGTTGTCACTAGACTTGTGGTGGATACAAATTATAAGTAGGGTTACTAGATTTTTCCGGTATCTAGTTGGTACTAATGATTTCAAGTAAACAAAGAGTGGTGGTGGTAGTAAGTACGCAATTATTTTTTTAGTATTAATGGCGCGACATGGTAGCTTTATAGTTACCACCCGCCTTGACGATTTTCATGCGAGTCCGAGCGACAATATTGTACTGTAAACGCAAGCACAGACAAAACTCTAAGCAATTATTAAGATTTGAAGACGAAAGGATACATTTTTAACATCCGAATAATTATTACCAGAACGAAACGAGATTTGAGGGGGTACTCTGTTTAAAGGCTGCAAATGGAAATATTATTGCTTTATCTCGCTGATCCAGATGAGTTCTTGCTTACAAGTATTAATTCACTGCTCGTTTGTTTATAGAAAATGTTATTATAAAACTGCATATTATCGTCACTCTCATTGTTCGGTCCTGGTATTTCAGTATTTGTTTATTGATTTTACTTTCAACCAAAAAGCCTCCTGTAACATTACAAAAAAGTGGGATTTATCTCTTTGTGCAAGACATTTTAAGTTATACTTCCAGTTGTTTCAGTTTGATCCGTTTATTACCAGTGGCTGTCGTATCTGTTTTCTTCTTCACGCTAGTTATAATGTTATCCGATCGTGACCTTTTTACCGGGGACACTTAAATAATCTTCTGACAATTTATGCCACGCTTTCTTTTGAGAAGGTATTTTATCAGGAATTTTAGACTTTTCCAGTAAGAAGGGATTATAAGTAGTCATTTTTACTTTCTCCCCCCCTATACGTAGTATATGGAGAAAGAATTGTTTTCGTCCAAATTTTCGAATTTGAATTTTTAGTGGAATTATCTGATTTGGTGCTCCCTGAACCCCCAAAAATTGTTTAGAGGAATTATCTGTGTTGATGCTCCCTGAACCCAAAAATATTTTTAGTGTAAATGAACCGAAAAAAAGTGTTCAGTGAGTCCGTGTGTCTGTGTGTCTGTTAGGATGTGTACAGAGCTGGAGACCATACCAACGGTCTGATTTTGATGAAATTCGGTATGAAGATGTAGTTCTGGAATATCTCCAGGTGTTTTTTTTCATTTTTCAAATTTTTGATTTTTAAGGGGTTACTCCCAAAAATGGCCAAAAAACGAGAAAAATAAAAATTTCTGAAAAACGTCCCTGATTTTGATAAAATTTGGCTTTTTTGTAGCCCTTAATGTACCCTACCAAATGTAAAAAACCGCACCTTTCTAAAATTTCTCGTTTAGGTAATAGTAATAATAATAATAACTTATTTTTTTTGGGGGGGGGCCAATAACAGGGTTGTTTTTCAAAATGTTTCAAAACCTTTTTTCGTACAACTATACAGGCCTAATTGACATGTTTCTTGCAAATTTGTTCGAAATCGATCGAATAGTTTTAATAATATAATACTGATGTGTGTTACATGCATATAATATTTTCCATGGTATGTCTTACTTTTGCAATTCTAAATAACCACCTCCTATGCTACTCTTGGGAAGGTATAAAGTTTCAACTGGGAGAAAGTATGTGGCAGTTATCTGGTACCGTTTATTACAAATAAACCTCTCATCATCAAACGACATCGCCATGCACATAATTATGTTGGCTGAAACTGACTGACCGTTCAGTGAGCAAGACGAAGGAAAGGACGAGGAACATTGCTTGTTTCAACGGAAAGGTTTACGTACAAACGAGTAGGGGAAGGCCTACAGGTTAGTTAATACGGCAAATAAGGTCGTGCAAAATCAAATATGCATTCTGTTAACCTATACTGTTAATTTTAGATAAATTCCAAAAAAGTTTAATTCTAGTTCGAAACATCTATACAAAATGTTACTTCGGGTCAAAGAACGTGATCCCGGTTGTTGGATTTCTTGTTGGCTAACGAGCTTGTCTTAGCGACCTAGAAAACCGACGCGTTTACCAAATTTATACCAAGTCGGACGTAACGTAGTTTTCGGTGATTACTACATTCAGGGAAAGTAATCATGGAAACTACTTTCAGCCATAATTATTGCATTTTCTCAGTTGTCCTTAACTAAGTAATAATAAACGGTACCAGGGACTGTCACATACTTTCTCACAAACATATTTAAATTATAAAAAGATTCACTGTGATTCATAATTGTACTAAAGTAGGAGGGGGGACACATTAAAGTAGAGAGTAACCAATAAATATTATTATTATTATTATTAAAACTATTCGATCGATTTCGAACAAATTTGCACCAAACATGTCAATTAGGCCTGTATCGATGCACGAAAAAAGGTTTTGAAAAAATGTTGAAAAACAACCACCTTTTTTGGCAAAAACCCAAAATAATCTGTTATCATTATTATTATTATTACCTAAACGAGAATTTTTAGAAAGATGCAGTTTATTGCATATGGTAGAGTACATTAAGGGCTACAACTAAGTCAAATTTTATCAAAATCGTTAGAGCCGTTTTTGAGAAATTTGGATTTTTCGATTTTTGGGGGATAAAAACCCTTAAAAATCCAAAATTTGAAAAAATTCCTGGAGATATTCCAGAACTACACCGACATACCAAATTTCATCAAAATCGGACTGTTGGTATGGTCTCCAGCTCTGTACGCATCCTAACAGACGCACGCACACTTATCACCAAAAAAACACTTTTTTGGATTCAGGGAACACCAAAACAAATACATTAATTCCACTAAAAATATTTTTGGGTTCAGGGAGCATAAACACAGATAATTCCACTAAACAATTTTTTGGAGTTCAGGGCGCTCCAAAACAGATAATTCCACTAAAAATTAAAATTAGAAAATTTTGACAAAACAATACTTTCTCCATACACTATGTATAGGGGGGGGGGGGGGAGTAAAAAGTAATACACCGATAGATGTGTCTTTAAACTGTCTACATTGTGCTTTAACATGTTTTAGTAAAATCTTTAGTTTTACAGATATTTAACTTAAGAACCACCGCCAGCTTGAAATAGATAACTTCAGCAATATATTATTTTGCACTTTTGTGTAAACCAATGCGATAAACATGCGTGCTGAGTTCCATAAATTTAGGTGAATTTCATGAGGTGATAATTTTTTCAAAAGAACGCATACAGACAGACAAATTCGAAACTAAGCAAGATAGGACACATGTTATACTGTATTATTTGCTAGTTTTGACCTGCTGAATATCGGGGTAAAGTTTGGTAGAATAGTTGCGAGACGCTGTGTTACAAAAAAAAAAAATCTGGAAATTGGTTGACCGTGCAGGCCAACCCTAGAACTTCCCGCTTAGTTTGAATTTTAAACGCTTAAAAATAAGTTTATTTGTTAAAATACCAAAAAACGAAAATTTGTGAATTTTTAAACAACGATAACTTTTGAATGCGTCGTCCGATTTTCATTTTCAAAAAAGCAGTCGACGCAGTTTTTTAAGCACAACAAATGTATACATGGTTTTATAGTGATTTTTTTGCACGCTTTAAAGTTATTTTTAAAAAACATAAAAATTCCAAAAAAAATTTAGGTTATTTTTTTAAATTTCTTCGGATTGGCTCGATGGATTAACTCTCAAATCTAATCAGATCTAAGTTTTGATACACCCTTTCGAATGACATGTCGTAGAATTCAATCGGTTGATTCGTTTTTGAGAAACTGTACGACAAAAATTTATTTACACACATACATCCACACACACACACACACACACACACACACACACACACACACACACACGGTCGGACACCTCGGCGGGAATAGTCAGAATGGCTTCCTGGGACCTCAAAACGTGGAGATTTAATGAAAACTCGACTTTCGAAAATCGGACCGAAATCAATAAGTTCCCTTTATTGGTAGCGGGAAGTTAAAAAGGTAACTAACTTACCTATTAAGGAAGGAAATAATTTAAATTACTTTTTCAAACTGTCCAAGAACCGTATTAACATGCCTTTATGCATAATGTATTGCGAATCTATCAAAATTTATAGTTTCAAAATCAATTACAAGTTATTAAATAATTCTCATCTCCATTTCCGGGCTCCGATTAACAATTTAAAAACGCAAATGGAATGGAAATGTCCATCAGTGTGCATGCATGCTTGCGGCGGTTTACAGAATACAGGAGACGAGCCTGTTAATGCGTTCATTTATAATTTATATTCATATTGAGCGTTCATTTTGCTTAAGGGATTTAGAATGCAGAATGCACAGGGCGATTCAAAATTGCATGTTAGAAGCTGTTCCTATAAATACAAAAGCAAAAACGTGAATTGATTATGTTTACTTCGTATTTTGATGGTTTCAAACAATAATGCCCCTATTTTTTAAGAT
>JAGFPH010002986.1:2748-14921 GCA_018207615.1 Philaenus spumarius | reverse complement strand
ACTCCGAACTTGCGAAATATTCGCACGGGTCAGCTAGTATCATTTAATGTGAAATTAAGTACATTAAACTTTTTACCTATCAAATTTTAATTTCGAATAAAATTCAACATTATCAAACAATCAAATCATAAGGTATTAATTTAATGTACATCAATTTTAACAATAATTAACAAAATGATAATAATAAATTAAAAATATAGTACATTAAAAATCCCTACCTATGAAACGTCAATGTTCAATACACATGAAAAGCAACACCAAACTAAATGTAAATAAATGCAAATGTCTTCAAAACTGTTTGAGATATGGATGTGCAGTTTTTACCATTGATTTTGTCTTCAAATTCTACATTGAAATTATGAATCTCATGACCATTATCCTATTTAAAAAACGTTATTTTCAAAATTGCGGATCCAAAATGGCGGACCAAATTTTTGAAATCTTAATAAAATAGTATTTTTACATGGAGTAGGTTCCTCAACCACATCTACATTCGAATTTTCCTCATATACGAAATATAAAGCCGTTCTCAGACTATTCACCCACCTGTATATATAATCGCAACTAAGAATGAAAACCTTAAAATACATAATAGTTCTTAATGAAGTTGCCAAGTCGTTCAAAAATAATTCACCAGTCTCCTCACAGTCTGCGAACTGCAAGCTACAGCTCTGCAATTCCCATTTATCAAGCAAACAGTTGATTGAATCACAAAGTTCTGTCCTTAAGAAATATAGCACTCATACGTGAACATGATAAAATAAAATATACTGTTTTACTTCCGAGTCCAAGAGAGATAAAACTTTATATTATATCAGTGTTAGTTTGAAACGAAAATCTTTTACACATTTTTTAAAATTATATAATTTAAAAAACTTAAATCAATTACTTATCTGGCTTTAACTGATTGTTTTTTGCCAAGATATTTCATTGTAGTATTCAAACGTCAGTTCCTTAAATGTTTTAAATTGTCCCTAACTTGTGTTTATACGTTAGAATTAGCACAATGTTAGTTCTTCTAGACAGTGGCTTATTCTCAAACAATATCAATGATCCAATTTTATTGAAAGCTCTTTATCTGTAGATGAGCCATTAGTAATAAAAAAAAATGATAATCAACTCCTATAAAAGCGAGTGTATTTCCGTACGTACGTGAGTAACTATTACACCCATAATCTGTAATACGTAAACAAAACCTAGTGTATACTATACTTAGGGGTTATGTTTACAACTTCAACCAATAATATATAAGTGTTGTGGAGTTGTTGTTATAAGTATGAGTTATAGAAATAATGTAGGCTATGTATAATACGTTATAAGATTTGCTTTGAGGATATAAAATTAATATAATTACAACCTTTTATTATCAATATATTCATTTATACAAATTTAACTTCGGAAAAATTCGTACATCTTCGTGTAACACATACAAATTATATTCCATTATTAATTTCTTCATTATAATGTTGATAAATTCTAAATCAATCCATCTATCGTTATGAAATAAAAAGCAATAATATTTTATCTTTATTTAGATATATAATAATAATGTATATAAATACCAAATTTTAACAATTACCTATAGATTTTAGAACTCTTATAATTGTACATATTTACCAGTTTAAAAATCCCAGTCGCCATGGTTAAGTTTTCCATGAGTTTTCCTAGATAAAATCTGTGGGTTTTAAATAGTAATTTTATAAGGGATGTATTTCTGATGTGTATCTAATTAATCTGCCTGTGATTTTTCACGGGGGCTTACTAGCTATTGTAAATTAACATTAGCTTACATGTAAATATTACACATTTCTTAATTTTCTTCGAGGTAACATTATGCTAACTAGGTAGCCTACAAGAAAACACGTGTTTCTTGATAAATAGTCAGCTGATTTTATTTAAAGAGGGAAAATGTGATTCTTTGCATAACAACCGAACAGGTGTTTGATCCGTATTTAAATACAAACATAAATAATTCGACCACGCAGCTGACCCGCTGACGTGAGTTGAGCGAATTTCCAAAATTAAATTTATATATTTTTTTGGGTTTGAAACAACTATTTGGGAAATTGATCTACTCACGAAGGTGCTGCCAGCATGTGCCAAACATATTGCCATCGGTCACCACGGTAAAAGCCGTGGATTTAATTCTGGTACTTTTACGGTATTTTACGTTTTGATTTTTTTTTGGGGAACCAGATGGGCTATAAGCTCGCCTAAAAAAACAAAATGTGCAGAATTATTTTGTATGGCTATTTTTTTAAAGAAAACTTCAAACAAATTTAATTCTAGTACGAAAAATCTCAAAAAATTGTTACTTCCGGTCAAAAATGTGGTCTACTTCCGGTCAATGTTTTGGCTAACGAACTCGTCCAAACGACTTAGAAAGCCAACGTATATACTAAATTTGAACCAACCGTAAAATGCGTCCGTTAGAGTGCGCACAATTATATACATAATACAGTACTTCCTGTCAAAAATGTAGTCTACTTCCGGTAAATTTTTTTGGCTAATGAACTCGTCCAAGCGTCTTAGAAAACCAACCTGTGTACTAAATTTGGACCAAATCGGTCATAAAATGCGCCCGTTAGAGTGCGCACACCTATATACATGGTACTTCCGGTCAAAAATGTGGTCTACTTCCGGTCAATTTTTTTGGCTAACGAACTCGTCCACGCGTCTTAGAAAACCAACCTGTGTACCAAATTCGGACCAAATCGGACGTAAAATGCGTCCGTTAGAGTGCGCACACATATATACATAAATACATACATATACAGGGTGTATCAGGAAGAAACGGAAAGAATTGCAGGACGTGTTCTACTGGTGAAAATAATGAAAAAAGTTCCTATAAACATAGGTTCGAAAACGCTTCGTTTTCCAGATATCCGCCATTTTGTTTTTTGTACAAAATAATTCATATATAGAGAACGGTTTTACTGATTGAGTTCAAACTTGGCATGAAGTTTAAGCTGTCAATGATATACCTCAAAACAAATTAACGATTAAATCCAATCATGCGTTTCAAAATGGCGGCTGGTTGAAAATTACAAACCTAAATTACTCTAAAACCGTACATTTTAACGAAAAATGTCAAGACACCTTTTTTGTAGCCCTTTTGATTCCCTATCGGATGGTGTAACTGTCAAAACAATCGGATGAAGGGTAACAGTTAAGTTATGTGTACTAATTGGTTTGTTCAACTCGGCATCCTATACAAACACAGTAAATACTACAATATTGTATGGACATTTGTTGTCATTACCTTTTAACTTAGCTATTATCCTTAGGTGTATCAGGAAGAAACGGAAAGAATTGCAGGACGTGTTCTACTGGTGAAAATAATGAAAAAAGTTCATATAAACATAGGTCCGCAAACGCTTCGTTAGCGCGCTGTGGCTAGCGAAAGATTTCGCCCGGATTTCAGAACCCCCGTTAAAATAAGGCCATACTGTTTTTTTTGGGCGTTAATTAAAGTGTCAATAATAGTGTATTTTTATGTAAAATTAACTGAAAAATCTAATAAAATTGTCCCCAGAACCGTATCTCTAATAGTTTACAAGAAAACCTTGCGTAAAACGCAAAAATCGTAGGAACTTTTTTCATTATTTTCACCAGTAGAACACGTCCTACAATTCTTTCCGTTTCTTCCTGATACACCCTGTATATACCGGGTGTCCCACGAAGAGGTCCCTATTTTTGAATTAATATATTAGGCCTAGATGCACCGAACACTCTACAAACCTGAAACTCAACAGTCCTAACATACACATATGTAAATGAAATACACCTGAGTATCAGTTAATTCTGACACATTAGGACAAAATGGCGGGATATCAAAGTAATAGTACCTTTTCGTTAAAATAGTTTTATTTGCTTAAGTGTTACAACATAACTATTGAATTTTAACGATGTTACTAAGCACTAAACAACGTTAGGGAATTAAAGATATAAGTAACTCATAAATAAATTAAATCTATTTGATCCATAAACCTTATTCAAACTGATGTCCATCGATCGCAATGCACTGATGACAACGAAATATAAAACAGTCATACGCTTGCTTTGCTGAACAACTCTCGAGGTATCAACAACAGTTCCTCTTCGATCAACCTCATTAGTTCATCGTCTGTCGCAATGTTATGAACCTTCTCCTTCAAAAAGCCCCACAGAAAAAAGTCACAAACAGTCAAGTCTGGAGACCTTGGTGGCCAGTCCATGAAGCTGCTGCCACGACCTATCCAACGGTTAGAAAGATTTTGGTCCAAAACTGCTTTGGCCACATTAGCATAATGCGGAGGAGGTCCATCCTGTTGAAAAAAAACGTCTTTCATCTCAGGCTGAGAAATATGAGGAACTATGTGATTGCTTAAAACTGATGCATACCTTTCTCCAGTCATTGTTTGTCGGGATATATCATACGACAAAACACCATCCTTGGTAACAGCAGCCCAAACTGTTATACCTGTTGATTTTAATTTCTCTTCTTGTAAGATATGTGGATTTTTACTTTCTCACTATACTATAGTATAGAGAAAGTATAGTGATCGCAAAAAAAATCGATGTTGAGATTTTTGTGGAAATATCCGTTTTGGGACCCCCTGAGTCCAAAAAAGTAGTTTTTACAAAATGTCTGTCAGTATGTCTGTATGTATGTCTGTATGTATGTATGTCTGTATGTCTGTATGTATGTATGTCTGTATGTAGACAGAGCTAGAGAGAAAACTATTCGATCGATTTCAACCAAATTTGCACCAGACATGTCCAGTACGCCTGTATAGATGCACGAAAAAGGGTTTTGAACAATTTTGAAAAACAACCCCCTTTTTGGTCAAAAAACCCCCAAAAAACAGTTATTATTTTTTTATAAAAAAACGGCTCTAACGATTTTGATAAAATTTGGCTTATTTGTAGCCTTTAATGTGCCCTACCATATACAAAAACCCGCATCTTTCTAAAAATTCTCGTTTAGCTAATAATAATAATAATAACTGATTTTGGGGGGTTTTTTGGCCATAAAGGGGGTTGTTTTTCAAAATTTTTCAAAACCTTTTTACGTGCATCTATAAAGACCTAATTGACGTGTTTGGTGCTAATTTGTTCGAAATCGATCGAATAGTTTTCTCTCTAGCTAATAATAATAATATTTATTAGTTAATCGCCTACTTTAATAAAAGTATACAAAGCTAGAGAGAAAACTATTTGATCGATTTCAACCAAATTTGCACCAGACATGTCCAGTACGCCTGTATAGATACACGAAAAAGGGTTTTGAACAATTTTGAAAAACAACCCCCTTTTTGGTCAAAAAAACCCCAAAAAATCAGTTATTATTTTTTTTATTAAAAAACGGCTCTAACGATTTTGATAAAATTTGGTTTATTTGTAGCCTTTAATGTGCCCTACCATATACAGAAACCCGCATCTTTCTAAAAATTCTCGTTTAGCTAATAATAATAATAATAATAATAACTGTTTTTGGGGGTTTTTTGGCCATAAAGCGGGTTGTTTAAAAAAAATTTCAAAACCATTTTACGTGCATCTATGAAGACCTAATTGACGTGTTTGGTGCAAATTTTTTCGAAATCGATCGAATAGTTTTCTCTCTAGATAATAATAATAATAATAATAATATTTATTAGTTAATCTCCAACTTTAATAAAAAAACTTTCCTACCCCACCCTACAAGTCACAGTGAATCTGTTTAGTAATTTAAATGTATTTGTGAGAAAGTATGTGCCAGTTCCTGGTACCGTTTATTTGTGTTATAGTAATGACAATTACGCCTGTTTACAGTTCCTGTTCGATAAAATGTCGCTTCATCTGAAAACACGATTCCTTCGTGTCATTTGCTATCTACGTCAGTCTTTTCGATTATTTTTGAACAAAATTCCAATCGTCTGTCAGGATCATCTTCAAGCAGTCCGTGAACTAAATGTGTTTTATAATGTTTGATTTTATTCTTTTTGGCATACCTTTGGACAGATGACTTCGGTATCCCTGTAGCAGATTCCACCTTTCTTACTGAATTAGGCGTATTTGGATATTCCATGAAAGCAGCACATACGATTTCTTCATTTTCTATGTTGGAGGATCTATGGTTTTTTTTTTTTTTGTATTGACCCCGTTTCTAGTACGATAGTCTTCCACTTACGAATAGATTTCCTTGACGGTGGAACTACACCTGGGTACCTTTCCCTAAAACACCTTATTGCTTCATAATCATTTTCAAAGGCAATAGCCCAGGAACAACATTTCACTTTTTGCTCAGTTGAAAACGGCACGGTACATAAGGCACTTTACAATGCAACTTAATAACAAATGCCAATGTTTATTACCAAATATGTTCATTGTTGTGGATACACGCAGTCAGCTGATAGATTTAAAATAGTCTAAACAGCTGTAGCTGTTCCTATTCTAAATAAAAGTAGGTTTACCCTTAAAATACGATTGCTGATTTTGTTGTTTTTTTGTTTTTCCGTCATTTTGTTTGGATCAGTCAGAATTAACTGATACTCAGGGGTATTTCTTTTACATATGTGTTAGTCACGAAGAATTTCAAGTCTGTAGCACGCTCTATACGTCTGTCATATCAATTCAAAAATAGAGACCTCTTCGTGGGACACCCGGTATATATATGATTTTTAAAGACACCCCAAAACGTGTTCTGGTGACCATGATTGGTGCTCATTTGCTACTCCCGACCTTTGATCTTACTATAATGGCCACTGCAATAGCTCAATGGAAATTCGCTAATAACCAGTTGAAACCCTAAACTTATAAATTCACTCAACTCAAGTTAGCGGTTCAGCTGTGTGATAAATTTATATTAATAGTTTCTAATTTAAAAACTTTATATTTCCAACGCATATTTTTGATTTTCAAACAATAATTTCAATATTTTGAGCTCACACGTAAAAAAATATAAAGCCTTCTTAATAATATAAAAATATTTTAGTGATTAGGCCTACTCATTTATAAATAGAAATCGAAACACGAGATTACGTATGCACGATTCAACAATCTCGCGGCTTGCGATTCAATCCGGCTGTGGCGCTACTACCCAACCTACAAAATTCGTTTCGTGCACTCACAGTTGGATAGTGTTCCGAGCAGGAGAACGTAAGTGGGCGATTGGCAGACGCCGAGAGTTATGATTTTTAATCCAGCGTTGTTCCAGTCTCCTTTCCCTTCGGTCAACGACTGTACGGACCAATTTTATTAAAACCACACTGTAAAATCGGGTCTTCTCCAGAGTATAGAAGTGCCTTAAGTTAACACGTTCACTGCTAAGGACGCACATGTGAGCTTGACACTGAACACTATGAGAAGCGGCCGACGCATAGTGCATTGCGTGCTTCGCACGGCAACCCCCGTATTGGGAGTATTTTCAATACACAATGCATTCCGTGTTTCGCAGGCGAAGCCCCGCTTTGGAAGTATTCTCAATACACAATGCACTGCGTGCTTCGCACGCCAACCCAAATATTGGGAGTATTTTCAATACACAGAGCATAGGGTGCTTCGCACGCCAACCCATGTATTGGAAGTATTTTCAATATGCAGTGCATTGCGTGCTTCGCACGCCAACCCCCACAGTGGGGGTATTTTTAATACGCAATGCATTGCGTGCTTCGCACGCCAACCACCATATTGGGAGTTTTTTCAATACACAGAGCATTGCGTGTTTCATACGCCAATTTTAAACCTATGCGCTATGAACGCACATGAGCGTCCGCTGTAAAACATTAGTGATTATTACGTAGAAAGGTTCAAAAATAAAAAATAAAGTAATTTCTACTCATTTAGGCTATGAGTATAAAAAATGAAAGGTCAGCTCCTAGCATAGGAAATACGAAATTTGCGTAGCGGTGAACTTGTTAAGGCAGGTTTTAGTGGGAATAATTAACAACGGATAATGTTTTTTAATGCATTTGTTGTGTCCCGTTCAGACAATGTAGGCGTATTTAATTTCAGTAAACAACACATTTGAATAGCATATACACAACACAATGCAACAGATCACACATGAGGTACGTAAAACGGTATTTTCTTTACAAAAAGGGGACGTAAAATCGTTACTGGCCGCCATTTTGAAATGGTTTGACGTACGACCAAAGTTTCAATACAAAACTCGGGATTAGCTCTTTCTCTGGTGGCTCCCAAGACACGCGGTTTTGATCCCTTACAAACTTAGAATACGATTTATTTATAAATCCTCTTGTTTACCATGATAACAACGCGAACCATTCCCGTGCAAGTGCTTTATATCCACGTAGCGTAGGGGTGATTCTTTTAAATCTAAACGTATAAATAAAATTGAAGTGCCTGTGTGAGATTTCAGAATAAACTTTTTTCCAACCTCATACGGTTATTCGCACTTTGCCCCAAAATAAAACGTGCATATTTGAATTTTGTGTCTATCTGTTTATTTGTTCAACCTAATCTCTGGAATAGTAGAACCAATTTTGACGGATCTTCATTTGCGCGTACAGGACTTTTCAAAGACTCATCTAGGAAACTTTTTACTACGGAAATATTTAAGGTTAATATTTAAAAATTGAAAGAATGTAAAAATAAATGGTACCAGATAACTGCCACATACTTTCTCCCAGTTGAAACTTTATACCTTCCCAAGAGTAGCATAGGAGGTGGTTATTTAGAATTGCAAAAGTAGGACATACCATGGAAAATATTACATGCATGTAACACACATCCATATTATATTATTAAATTATATTATTATTATTATTTAAACTATTCGATCGATTTCGAACAAATTTGCACCAAACATGTCAATTAGGCCTGTATAGAAGGACGAAAAAAGGTTTTGAAAAACAACCCCCTTTTTGGCCAAAAACCCCCCAAAATCAGTTATTATTATTATTATTACCTAAACGAGAATTTTTAGAAAGATGCTGTTTTTTGCATATGGTAGGGTAGGCTATTAAGGGCTACAAATAAGCCAAATTTTATCAAAATCGTTAGAGCCGTTTTTGAGAAATTTAGATTTTTCTCGTATTTTGGCCATTTTGGGGAGTAAACACCCTTCATAATCAAAAATTTGAAAAAATGAAAAAAAACGCTCGGAGATATTCCAGAACTACACCTACATACCAAATTTCATCAAAATCGGACCGTTGGTATGGTCTCCAGCTCTGTACACATCCTTAGCTCTGAAAAACTTTTTTGGGTTCAGGGAGCACCAAAACAAATAGTTCCACTAAAAATACTTTTGGATTCAGGGAGCACCAACACAGATAATTCCACTAAACATTTTTTGGGGGTTCAGGGAGCACCAAAACAGATAATTTCACTAAAAATTCAAATTCAAAAATTTGGACGAAAACAATACTTTCTCCAAAGTATTAGGGTACAATAGGGTGGAGAAAGTAATTAGGGGTTCTGCGGACGGACGTGATTTAAATTATCTTACATTATGTATAGATCACCGCTAACCTCACTACTCGAATTAGATCCAATTGTTTCTGATCTAGTCAATCGTCATTTCCGTGAAAATATCAGAGTATACAATAATCGTTTTGCATTAGTTTCGCCATGGGTTGCCACCGGGGTTAGTGAATGAAGCGAGCATTGGCGGAGCCAATAGTAATACATAAATTTGTTTAAGGAAATAAATAAACTCGTATTTTACATTTGTAGCTGTTTACATAGTGTACAATATTTTATTAGGTACTTTTTACAATAATTTTTTTAAATTAATTTTAAACATCTATTAGGGAAAACCTGAGGTCTAACCTTTTATTTTACCTCAAAACATCATGCTAGTTTAGACCTAACCTAGCCAAGTGTTTAACTTCTTTTCTATAACAGAGCTTTATATTTATTTCCAGAATAAATGTCTGCAGTACGTATGGTCTGTCAAAATTACTCAAACAGATAGTTGAAATCTCTTATATAAAATGCAATGTCCTGACTGATGATCAACGCAGAGCCGATTCTATTAAAGCTAGAGACTTGAAATTTTTAAGGTACATCCGTCCAATAATGTAGAGGCGTACTAAGAAAGGATTTTGCAAAATTTTGAATTTAAAGGGTAGAAAATGCGAAAATTCATCAATCCCATAAGCATCCATATAACAGATGAAACAGCTGATTCTTATTTATTAATGTGTTATTCTGGTTACTATGGTGATAATTCTAAACTCTTTCAAAAAAAGTGTGTTGATTTTATAATAATAGGCCTAACCTAAAATTGTGTTAAACCTTTGGTCCAAATAAGCTGTTTTATTTATAATGTGTAACAATAATATAATGTTAAATTGTAATATTAGATGTTTGAATTATTATATTTCATAGGTTTTAAAGGCCTAACCTAAAATTGTATTAAACTTTTGATTCAAATCAGTTGTTTTATTAATTATGTGTAACAATCATTAGGCCTATGTTGAATTACACGGGATACGAATTACAGGATGTTGAATTACACGGGATACGAATTACAGGCTTTCAAAGTTTCAAATTAAGCAATAGCGAAGCATTGCCGGGTCCACTAGTAATAACATAAAACTACTAACAAAAGTTTTAAAACAATCTTATTTGATTAAACAAAATTAGCCGACCCTTGCGAATATTTCGCAAGTTAGGTGTACTTACCTGATTTAATACGTTGATTTAAATAAATGAATTACGTTTATTTGTTTACGTTGGTTTAATTTTATTGACAGATTACACTTGCACATAGAATCGAAACAATTTAAGTAACAGCTCTCGTATTGTAAATGTTAATGGAGAAACAATTTAGATAAATATAATTTAGTTAAACATATTGTTAATAGATGGCGCCTTTCATTAAGAACCATATGAAGTGTAACATAAAAGTTTTTTTAGTGACAGCTGGTTGTTGCCTATAATTTGTTATACTGTAGCGACCTGTACTTGCACTTACACAATACACAGTGGTTGCGTTATCGAATTAAAAAAATAATTTAAGTACGTTTTTTGTATAACACTCCACTGTAAAAAAATTGCACTTTGAGTTAAATTTTATTGTTTGCAAATGGTAAGCATGCCTCTTTAATAATTGTCGAAATAAGAGTTTCTGAAACTTTCAGCGCTCCTAGCGGCTAAACGATTAAGTTTATCAAAAGAACACCAAGAATAAAAAAAGTATTAAAATTGCGTGTAAACCCCAAATCCATCATTAAAAATAGGGGTTTTCATAAGAAATTTCAAAATTGACCGCCGTATTGGAAAATGGCGGTCATTTACAAATATTTTAACTACATATTTTTTAATTTCTCAATAAACAAGGAAAGATTCCCCAATTAAAGTTTGCTGTAAAATCAATACTTTCTGAGATCCATGGTGGTCTGCTTGAGTTAATCACCCTGTATTTGCATATACATATACATACTAGCTGGCCCGATCCGGCTTTGCACGGATAGACAAATCAAAGTTAAATGTATATTAACAAAAGATATATTATACCAATAAATATAAATTACACTATGTATTTCTTATGGGGATTTTTAGTAACTTTGACCCCCCCTCCCCCCCAAACCCCACTAAAATTTCGAATTTTTTGAAAACCTTTCTTAGAGAGTAGGCTACCTACTGCCCTGGAGGAAGCTACATAGCCTACCAAATTTCATTCCGATCCGTTCAGTAGTTTTAGAGAACTCGTTATTTAGTAACTTTGATCCCCCAAACCCCCCCTAAAATTTCGAATTTTTTTAAAACCTTTCTTAGTAAGCACCTATGGCCCTAGAGGAAGCTATGTACCAAATTTCGTTCCGATCCGTTCAGTAGTTTTTGAGAAATCGTGATCAGTGAGTAAGTGGATTTGGCTTTTATATATATAGATAATGATCAATGACACCCTAAAACGTGTTCTAGGTACCATTATCGGTGCTTATTAGCAAATTTCCATAGGAAAAATGAGCTATTGCAGTAGCCCTTATGGTAAGACCCAAGGTCGGGAATAGCAAATGAGCACCGATCATGGTCCTCAGAACACGTTTTGGGGTGTCATTAAAAATCATATATATATATATATATATATATATATATAGGCCTATATACGTATATATGTGTGCGCACTCTAACGGACTCATTTTACGTCCGATTTGGTTCAAATTTGGTACACACGTTGGTTGTCTAAGTCACTTGGACGAGTTCGTTAGCCAAAACAATTGACCGGAAGTAGACCACAT
>JAGFPH010002985.1:148168-162460 GCA_018207615.1 Philaenus spumarius | reverse complement strand
GTTAAATAGTTGCTGTACATCTTGCACCAGCCCTCATGAACTACATTGAACAAATAACACAAGGTGTTTTAAAAATTGAGCATTCTAAATGCTGTCAATTTATTTGTGTTTGCATGTAACATAAAAATTTAGTACAAGCAAGTTTTAAGTTGTATAAACTTGTATAACTTGTACAATTAGACTTGTGTCCATCAGATATACTTATAATATTGTTCAAAATCTGTTATTTAATAATCTGTATTACTTTCATGAAGTGTATTACTTTATAAAATCTATTCAGCTCAATTAGACAAAAGGCTTATAATCGTTTGACAATCACTTTCACCTGTTAAAGGCTCTTAGGTTTAATTTGACCAAAGCTTCTAGGCTTTTTTACTGAATTCATTTTACAACAAATTTTATATAATGTTAGTGTCAGAGATTAAAAAGACGTATAAAATATTAAATTCAAAGCCATAGAAGGTACGCAGTTTTAAATTGGTAGCATTTCACAATTGATTCCAAAAGTAAAAAAAAAAAAAAATACATTCAATAGTTGTGCAGCATAAAATAATAGTACAGCAAAAAGTTCTGTTTGTCTTTGCAACCGAAACATACCTCAAAGACCCAAAGTTTTTTTGTTGATGAAATTTTTGAATTGTTAACGATTTCGTTGAACATGTGGCGGTTGGTGCTGTAGTTAAAGCCTTATTGCTAGTTTTGATACTTGACTAACTGAGTATGACTACTGGTATGTTCTTCCTGATTAGGCGCTGCAAGTTACTCACACTAATAAATGTTATGTAGTTATGTAGTAACTCATACAACTTGAAGTTCCAAATAATTGGAGTTGGTAGAGGTAACTAAGGCCTTCATGTTCTGCATTTTAAACTTGGCTCACAATCTTAATGTACTGCAGATATCTGATAGAGGTGAAGGTGAAGTCGGTGTTTGATTTTCAAAGTCCAGTCGTTAAAATTATAAATGGGAAGTAATTTAGGAGATATGAGGTTAGGTGGCAATGAGTAGATTGGTTTATAATTGGTAATTAACTTATTGGATGTGGAAAATGGTCCTAATAAATTTTAGGAAGAAAGGAGAATCTGTTACTAAAGTTTAAAAAAAAATAGGTTAAAGATTGAGTGAGGGAGAGTCAATTAATTTCGCGAATTCATAGTTGAAGTGGAAAATATTTTAAAAAGTTGATGGATTTAGAATACTAACAATCCGTGTTTTTGGGTTTTAAAACAAAATTGAGAAAAAAATTTTACAGTAATAGAAAAAGTAGTGAAGTCTTGTTAGCACAGAAGCTATGGCCTGCAACAAAACTTCCTTTCTTATGATTTTGATGCAACAAACATAAAATGCACGACAAAAATATTAATGACAAAACAAATAACAAGGAAGGAGGAAAGGTGTGCAAGAAACTCCACAATGGTTAATTATTATTTGGGACTGTTGCAGCCAGGGGCGGATACAGACCAACATTTAAGGGGGATTCATAGCTGCAGAATACCGGGTGTCTTAAAAGACCCATCCCCTATTATTTTTTTTTTATTAATGGAAATAGACAGATTTGTTAACATGACCAAAAATGGAGTTTTTTGGTGTATCATAAATTTCAAATCCTCCGCCAAAAATGGGGTATTTTGGGGGTAAGTTGAAAATTTTAAATGATAACCTCTATTGAGTGACACCTCATTTTAAAAGTCTTGATAAAAGAAGAAGATTTTCGTAAACCGGAGGTCTGTATGTTGACTCTATCCAACATAATGGCCAATCAAAGTTATAATTTTCCCAAAAAACTTCTATTTAAAGTTTCATTGAAAATTCTCATTTAAAATTTTCATCTTACCCCCAAAATACCCTATGTTAACAATCCTCAAAGCAAATCTGTCTATTTCCATTAATAAAAGAAATAATAGGGGGGGGGGGGGGGGAGGGGACCTATAAGACACCTGGTATAATCTTCCGTAAGGGCAGAAAATAATAACTGCCTTAGTTCATTTCAATGTATTATTTATATAAAACTGTGTAAAACATTAATATGGAGAGAAAAAAATATTTTAGAGCCTGTGCGTTCTTCTCAAATCCCTAAATGGATTATTGGTAGGACAGAGTAGACCGAAAGAGGAAGTACACTCACTCATTATTATGCGCTATTAGCCTCATTTTCAACATTTGCTTATTGAATAGGTCGAGATGACACAGTTTGAAACCTATTTTAGTTACATGACCAATATAATTCTTACATACAAGTATAAACTAAGATTTAATGTAATAAACACTAAAAACAGTTACTAAAAGCATAGCAGAATATTTTTAGATAGGCTGAAAAACTCATAAATTCTATGCCTCTTCATCCTAAACTAATCACAAACACAAACTAAAGAAATGTGAACGGAACTATAGTTACGTCTGTAAACTTAAAAGGCTTTAAGTACACATTAGACAATTATTTCCGCCGACTCGAGTCGTCTGGTGATTTCAATTAAAGGAAGGAGTGGAACCTGAAAATGCCAACTAGTCGATCATTAAAAGATCAAAGGATGTTGCCATCGAGAGATTGGTGGTTATAGATGGGAAAAATTGGTCTCTTTGTACATTCAATCAAAACATTTTAAATTTCACAACTAATGTTTGAGAATTTAAATTTTGAATGATAAATCATATTTAAATTAACAACTTTAAATTAACTTAAATAGTTAAATTCGAAATAACAACTAAAGTTTGCGTATGGTAATCCTAAAAATGACAAATAAACACATAATTACAGTTTACTTACTTTTGTATTTGTCCATCACGTGACTCTTTCTTCTCATATGACGCGTTTCGGAGATTTACTCCATCTTCAGACACGTAGTCACTTTTACAAGGTCGTCAAACATATAAATAAACACATAAAACACAAAAACTGAAAACATATTAAATTAGTAGCGTGGGATGCATCCCGTACGTTGGTCCAAGGATAACTGCCGCTTCACGGTTATGTAATTACAATACAATTGTTGTAGAAGTAATTAGTAATTCTTGAAATATCAGTTAAATATGTCAGTGTTAATATGTACCATTGCTCATACGTTTTTTAGTGCTGGTTAGCCTCAGCCTTATATTAGAAAACCATTAACCTTTAGGTGCAGAAAAAACTTCAAAATTAATTGATTTTTCTAAAAAAATTCTCTATATTTTTAAACAATATTAACATAACTCAATTTTTCAACATTTTGAATGA
Organism: Philaenus spumarius; assembly: GCA_018207615.1. NCBI lineage: Eukaryota > Metazoa > Arthropoda > Insecta > Hemiptera > Aphrophoridae > Philaenus > Philaenus spumarius. The sequence continues at coordinate 159,249 of JAGFPH010002985.1, read as the reverse complement.
TTAAATAATACATTATTTAGTTGTACAATATTATTTATTTATTGTCTTTCTACAGTGAAATTATTCAAGGTGACAATTAATATATCACAACAAATAGGCCTACTTCAAACTTGTGTAGGAATCACAATTAGCAATCTACTGTTATAATCACCTCTAATTTCACTTCAATAGAAATAGGGGCACTAAGATTTTTTTTTTTGAGCAACCTTGGTAAGTAATTTTCCAAAGTCTGATTCAGTAATTCGAAAGAAACTTTAAAAAAACCCTGAAAGAAACTTTAAAAAAAAACCCTGTCATTTAACAGAAGTTATGTGAATGTTAAAATATCTATTTGGTTTAAAAAATTTTTTTGTCGCCGTCGATGTTGCTTTGAAACCGGCGCATTTTGTCAATCAACAACATGCACGAACCGGCTGATAATCGCCCAATGTATACTTGCTTTATTTAGATACAACTAGCAAGTATGGCAACCAGATTCATAAGTTAAAGAGCATCCGTAAACTCTCCCCAATACTGTGTGACCCTTGTTCGCAGTGTCACCGCCATGTGCATGGATAATTTTCTGTGTTGACCGTTAACTATATTCTAATTAAAATGTGAGTAGCGACAATATGACTTTACTCAGATGATCCTTGCAATTGGATCATAGCATTCATTGCGCGTGAGCGGGAACGAACAAGATTATTCTATAAATAGTATCGATATTATGACACAATCACGCAGTTGTTTATTCCTACGCTATGTGCTGGTGACGTTCTTGTTAATAGGCAAAAATTATAAAATATCAAGAGAGTGTTGGATTACTAATAACTGTTTATGAAAATCTGAAACACGATCAGCTTTACAAACGTTTTTCCGTTTTCTTGACCCCTTGTATCCGCGCCTGGTTACAGTGCAAGATACTTGAAAATCGTGAAGGTAGTCTTGTCAAGGTTTTAAATACAACGCAAAAAATAATTATACCCTACTTATAAATGTAAGTTACAATATTACCTAAACATAAAAATACCTTAACAGTAAATAGACCAGAGTGTTTGCATAGAAGGTTTGCAATGTGTGATAAAGTGTCTGAGATGGGAGAATTAAGTTGTTAAAAAATAAAATATGATTTACGCAAGTTCGGAAATACAAATATGGTATAATAGGAGTAATAGTTAAGGAATTGAACATATTGTACAAATACAGCTGATTTTCTTATGGTCTTGGCTAAATCCAGAAATGTCCCTGGTGAATGGTTCGGTAATATTTTAAATGTGTAGAAAAAAAGTAAAGTTTAAAAATATTTTGGTGATACAATAAAAAAATAGTCTAAATTTGTCGGAAAAAGAGCCTAATATCCCAAATAACCATGTCCAAACCGCCGAACCATAGGTGAGGATATACAATCAAGGGATATAAAAAAAGGTTTGTGGTTATTTGTGAAAAAGACCTATTACCGATGATGCTTAAAGTGCCACTTGGTAGAGTTGACTAATACAGGAAGAACCACCAAGCCATACCTCGGCCCAACAACGCGTTTAAAGAGTAATAGTTTTTGTATTATTGCAAGTGGGTTAAATGGGAATAAGGAAAGAAGAATATAGCTTACAACTACCATCACATAACCCCATTATGCAAGTGGTTGTTCGGAGTGTTGGTTGGTTTCTGGTTGTTGGTAATTAATATTTAGTTGTCGAAAGGTGGTACACAAAACGTAATAGGCAGATTTGAATATTGGTTGGTGGGGATTCAAAAATCTCTTATTAGATCCTAAAATAATAAGTGAGTAATTTGCTGGGAAAATAGTTCTATAATTACATTTAACCTTTTGCGCTCCATAGGCGAACTCAGTCCAACGTCGCTAATTTGCCATTGCGCTCCACTGTCGGACTCAGAATGACACGTTTTAATATGATTTCTATGTTCTAAACAAGTGTATAGAGTCTGTGGTTTTCGGTCTAATAATATTCAATATTGTTAAAACAGTTTAAAAACCTGTGGCAGATTATATTGGCTGTGGAATATATTTTATATCTCTCTGAAGTTGAGGAGCTGTTTGCCAGTCATGATCAAAAAATAAAAGTAGCATCGTCTGTTATTTTGCGCCTTGTAACTTTTGTTTATGCTTTTTCAAGTGGCATTTATTTTTATTGCAGATTATTATTTTTCAGTTTTGTAAAGCTCTTTTGTGTAAATTTTGTTTTATGTAAATAATGTAATAATTTTGTTTTTGTTTTATTTTTTGTTGAGAAATGGCAACTTTTTAAACTATATTTACCTTTATTTCACAAAAATTTTATTCTTAAAATACATTTTTAAATAAATATAAATACAATATAATTGACATATTTAAACAGACATATTTACTGTAAAAAAGTATTTTCCAAGCTCTAATAATTTTTATTACTACTTTTAAATTCATAAAAAAAACATATTTTGTTTAATTGTTGACCTAATATATTCAAAATTGGCCTACTCAATAAAAAAATGTTAAACCTCAAAACTATTTTTGTATTATTTATTATAGTCACATTTAGTGTAATAAAGTATTTTAAAAGCTCTAAACTCAATTATTTTTATTTTTAATTTCATTATAAAATTAAATAATTGATTGATTTTTGTGACCAATTATATTCAAAGTAGGCCTACTCAATGAAAATTTTTTTAATAAACGTTTCAAATTTTTTCCCCCTTATTCTCTGGTTTATTCTGAACAAAATGATATATAATAAGTTATGTTTACTAGTTTACTATTTATAGTAGTTTTTTGGCAAATTTACAAAAATAATTCTTCAAATAGTAATATTTTAATTGGATCTGGTAGAACAGCCAAGTGTCAAATAAACAGAGTGCAAAAGGCTAATATAAACTTTCAAAATGGAAGAAGTAGCTCCTGACAATCCATGGAATTCTATTGAGTTAATACAAATTTGTGAACTCTGTTGATAGAAGTTAGCCAAGCGTGTAACATGTCTGTCGCCCAGAATCATAAGTTCTTTTGTATTATTAGGCATAGTTTCACAAATCTTAAGTGCTATTGCTCTGAAGATATATTTTGTATTTATAAAAAAACATTTAGTTTTTTAAATTTTTTAAAACTTTTTATTATTGTTATTATACATATTTTTTTACTAAGCACAATATACTTATATTAAAATGTAAATTGGTTATACAAATTTTGTGTACTATTTTTACTTGGTTATTTGTTGCAGGTTCAGTGCCTTGGTATTTAAAACTAATAATTATTCCAATATCGTTTTTGGTACCACTGATTTTAGTATTTGGAATAGTGATATTACTGTTAGGTATGAAGATAAATATAAATCCATTTTCTGGACTCACTATTTTTCCAAATACCGGTGGACAAAGAAATGAAGAAGTTAAAGACAAAGAGGAAAGAAAATATATAGAAGAAATAAATGATGATAAACGTGAAAGAAGAAAAACAGATGATAAAGTGGGATATGCTCTCTCCATGGTTAACAAACCTTTAATTTTGATGAATTGGGCAGCATTTAAAAAAGTTAAAGCATCAAACAAAAACATTGAACTAGATGATGTAAATTCAGAAGTAAAAAGCATTGCAAGTGATTGTCTATCTGATTTCTCAGAAGATACTGATGTAATAATTAAAAAAGGAGAAAACAAGGGAAAAGATAAGAAATGTCAAACAACTACGTTTGTAGAATCACCAACATTTTCTGGTGGAAGTGGTGATTCTGTGAAGGCAACTAATAGAGCCATCGCCAAAGAAAAAGTTGAAGCTAAAAAGAAAACCACACACAATACTAAAGATACTGAAATGCCTAGTCCCTCAAGAACCAAGTCTAACGTTCAACAATGGTTGGATGATAATTGTACACCGTGAAGAAGTAATAATATGTGTGTTTTATCCTGTGTACAGATTACTTTTTAGTCTTTAAATATCATAATTTTGTTTTCTAATACAAAACTTAAATTAAGTATAGTTTTCCCCTTTAATGCCTTTGTCAATAAGTCAAAGAAGTTTGAAGAGTGGATGACCTCCCACCTTGTCAACTTACCTACCACCAATTCCCTCTCACATCTCTGGGCTGAGCTTAGTACACTATGGTTTTTGGGTGCCCATTTCTCTTAAATTATAATCAAATGTAAGGCTGTATAAATAAAAAAATATGAAAAAGGTATTTTAAATATGGATAGCTATTTTACTACCAAAATTGTTAGGACTTGCCTTACAAATTTGAATTATTGCTATGCCTATTTATTATAGTTGAAATGTTATTAAAACACACAGCTTTAATTGTTCTCGTCCAACCTATCATACTGGAGAATATTAAATGTTTTCTAGGCTAATCCAGGAGAAACATTCAACGTTGAACTGAAATTTACCCCCCCCCCCCCCCTCCCAAAAGGCTTTGGACACATTTAAAATATTGAAAAATCTCGTCACACGACATTTAATGTTAAAGGGCTTTTAAACTAAAACATTATAGCACTGACAATTTAATTTTAACTCGATTAGACATGTTATTTCAAAATCTGGATTCCATTTGATTTTTGATATTAATTTAAATTAAAATACATTTTGAATCAAAAAAATATTTGAGCACCTTTAATTTGGTCTATTCCTGTCCTATATTTTGACATCGCATGAGTACCTTCCAAATTTTCTCATTTTTGAGAGGAGCAAAGTTCTAAACTATCATAAAAGAATTTTTAAGTGACGTAGTTAACAGCCCAAAAGGGTTTCATTCTATTTAAGTTCATACTAAAGTTAAGGTGGGAGGAAGGGGCTTTTTAAATCACTGTATAACGATATATTATTAGTATGTACTAAATGGATGAACTAAATTTTAAGAATGATTTAAGATTTTAACATACAGTTTGGTCTTTCTCTTGATCTAAATTCGTATCTCACTGGTCAACAAAGTAGTTCTCATATTTTTGGATTTTTATGATATCCACTAAAAATCACTACTAAATCACTAATAAGTGGTTTAATTATTTTACCTTCAATTTTTACTCCTTCAGTTATATATATTTTTGGTTTTTATGTATTGAAATAAGTGTTACTCATGTAAATGGTAAAAATATTTTTTAAATGGAAGTAATTTCATTGTTATTTTCCCCTAAAAAGTACTTTTGGTTTTATGATTCACAAGTATTTAAATATTTTAATAGTAAGAATATTTAAACATAACTGAATTAAGATGTAACACGATAGAAATTTATTGATCATAATGATGAGATTTCTAAAAAAATTTAGGTTTTTTTATTCTGCACTGTGTTAAAAGGGAATGTCGTGTATTTTCTGTATATTATATAATATATTTTACTTATGCTAGTCTATTATTATTAGCTGTCTTAATGTTTAATTTTTATAAAAAAGTTTAAATAATTTTAATTTTTCAAGTTTACACCTGCTATGTACCTATTTGCTATTATTTTATATTTTTTAATAAACGGGTTGAAAATATTGAATTATTTGATTTGATTAGTTATTTTTTTAACTGTAGTTCATTTAGCAAATATTTACAAACATTTAACCGTTATACTCAAAACGAAAACAGTTTTATTTACAAGTTTTATTAACAGTTGAGGTGGGCACTCGGACTAGGCAACACTGAGCAGAGCGAACGATTTTCGACCATTCTTCGCTTTGCCAGTCCTATATCTGGCAACAGCACAAAAATTCTCACCCGCCTTATTCCGTGCTCCCGACTGTAGATACATATGTAGCATATAAATAGTTTTTTATAGACACCGATTGGGCCATTTTTCACCGAGAAAAGTCGGAAAAACGCTTAAGAATTACCATTAAAATATTCATATCTTTGTTAATTTACAATCTTAAGAGGGGGATATCCTGTCCGCTATATTGAATCTGATTCCCATAAGAGCAATACTACAGAATAAGTAATTTTCTTCCGTTAATTCGTGGAATAAATTAAAAATTTGGTTTTATTTTGTAGGACTGTCATATGCGGATGTTGATTTCTGAATACATTCTCAAAAACCGTTTTAATGTTTTCATAAACGTGTAATATAAATAGTAAAAAATAGTAAACTTTATTAATTTTTTACTTAGTTGCAAAAATACAGTAGATATTGCAAAAAACTTTAGCAATCAACATCCACAATCTATTTTAATTTAAGACAAAAAAAATACAACTTTTGTTTTTTGAAGAAAATAACATAAAAATATGCTTAAAAGTGAAGGTATCATTAGGTTATTTAAACATAGAAATTGGTAGCCAACTTCGCTGTTTTGAATTTGGGAGCCGAACCTTAAGGGCAAATCATTCAGAAAATGACCAATGGTGAGAGAGGCAGTGGTAATAGGAGAACCAGCAGCGGAGGATAGCATGATGCGCACAGCCTGCCTTTCTCTTCTCTTTCGCTGCTGGTTCCTCCACTGCCATAAGCTGCCTCTTTCACCGTCTGTCGCAAATTTACGAGTTTCGCGCTATGTTCGGGAGACTTTTTATCAACCTTATTAAAAAGTCTAAGATATATGTATTGTAGGTGTTTTATGTCTCCTTTCAGAATCCGTTTGGTAAATTAAATTGGGTCACTCAGGTTAATAGGGCGCATTATACAAGATAATGGCCTAAATTGTTTATATTGCAATTATTATAACTGCTGTTACAAAATACACTAATTAATTTCATTTGAACATTTAACATTATTTACCATCTTACCTTTATTATAAAGAAAACATAACATGATTATGTGTAAAGAATGTTCCAACGGGTCTGGCGTGCGGAGCACGCAGGGATTCCCCTCCCCTAGTCATGAATATAAGAAAAATTAAAGCGCACATTAAAAATTAAAGAAAATTAATTATAAGCGCCCAGTTGTCTTCTTTTTTTATCCATCTTTAAACCAGACTTTTCTATTGGGTTACGTCGTCGTTTTTTAATTAAAATGCATGATACTACGACTGCTGCAGCACAACGTTTGTCCATAGTGTTTTGTAAAGGATTGAATAAATTGTAAAGTGTACAGATAAAAGTATTGCGAACTGCAGTGTGGACACGTCAGACACTCGAAGTTGCTTGTTGTGTGGACACCACTGACATTATTGTCTACCACTAAGTGTCGCCGTGTATACTAGCCTTAAGTTGTGTGTGGTTATTACAGGAGTAATAATTCGACCACGCAGCTGGACTACTGACGTGAGTTGAGCCAATTTCCAAAATTAAGTTTATATGCTGCAGCGAAAAATGTCCGTGCAATTCCCGAAATTTTAAAATTTCAAATTTTTTTTGAATAATTCAATCTTTCTAGACTACTACGGGCGTCATACGTATGTAGGTCATAGGAATGCAAGTTAGGTCAAGATGAGAGTTAGCTGGCGAAAAACGGCAAAAGTAACTTAGCCGAAATTATCTGATTTCTGAGGGAATAGCCGGGATTTAGGAATTTGCGAATTAGTGGTCTTATCTAGTCAATGCATTGCGCTAAACGCTTATGTATTGGGCATCTAATTCCCGAAACGTAATAAGGGAAATTGCTTACGTAATATGCGTTCAAAGTTAAAAAAAAAATTAAATTTAACTCAAAATCCAAAAGTAAGGGCATTTTTGGATTCAGAAAAAAATTCCAAAAAAGAAATGTCATATGACAAAAGGTCATAATGTTAATATTAAAGAAAATGCTTTAAATTGGCGAATTTCGTATAGTAAAAAGTACATACAAAATAAAGTTATTTTAAATGTAATGTATACAAAGTAGCCTATTATTTAAGTAAAGTTTTAATGGAAAATTAAAAGAAAAAGTTAAATATAATTTGAATGGAAAGGGGACAATTGTATCACCTTTAAGAACAAAAGTTAAGGTAAAATAAAGTTTTAAAGTCCATAAATAATTAAAATAGATTAGTAGCTAAACAAATTGTATAATGATCCAGTATATAAAATAAATTTCGGTAATATAAAGTAAAGAACAAATAGAGTAAATTCGTAAAACTCCTAAGTCCAAAAAAAACAAGGAAAAAAGGTCAAAAGAAGCGAGACTGCGGCTAGTAACATTAAACCACAAGAAAAAGAACTGCAGAAAAGGAAATCGTCGGAAAATGGAAGACTTCGTGGCGAAAATCTGCGGAAAGCGGTCGGAACACACGAAAATGCAAACGAAACGTCCTACAACTACCATTCGAGTTTGTGCGTAAAGAAGAAGATGTGGGAAGAAAGAAAATCCAATAACAATAGAAGAAACGACAAAGAAAACGCCGTAAATCTCAGCGCAAGGGCGCATGGAGAGAAGAGGGGATGTGGGATTGCCAAAGTTTAGGAACTGTGAAATCAACTTAAAAAAATTGTTTTTTAATTAAAATAATTCAAAATTAAAGAAATGCTAAAGGAAAAGTCATTAAAATAATTAATACTATAGCAAAGGAAAACAAAATCTTTTATAAATTGCAAATTGGAGGATGCGACAAAAGGGTGCAAAATACCAGCGAGGCCATACCTGATTCGGAGGGAAACTGGGTATAAATACAGGGTACCCAGCGACTCTCGGTCTCTTTCTTTTTTACAAAAATCGTGATTGAGCTTCTAGACATCGTGGGATAACCAGACGAACGGACCTAGGACCATCTGCCAACTTCCAGAAAGAAAACATCTGTAATTCACAGGCACCAGACAACTTAGTACCTCCAGTCGAAGGACATACAGCTACAACTTATAAGGTCTGTGAAAAGCGAATTTACGTTGCAGTTTTCCTTAAGATTTTGCCTGAGTAAATTCATTAAATTTATTTATTATACTGGGTTAGATATTTTATTAATCTTGTGGTGTATCAAGTTGCATTCATTAAATTAAATTAAAATTTGATTAAAGTAAAAGCTTAAAAAATAAAAATAAGTAAATTCATAGAAAGTTCTGCCATTTTAGATTAAATTAAGTATTTTTGAATTTGTTGTGTAAGGTAAAAATTACCAAAGAATTTAAATATTTTGTGTTTCCGTTTTTTTTTTATTTCTGTTTGAATTTAGAAGTAATAAATTCAAAGTTTTTTATTTGCAGAACAAAATTAATTTGATTTTATGTTACCTGTCTTGCACATCCAATAGTGAATCCCATGTTTTCAGATTTAGAACTTGTCTAAATTATAAGTTAAACTAAAGCACAGATAATTCACGTTACAAGGTTAGTTCCAGTGTACTTACAACTCTGAGGTTTACAGAAAGTAAAAAAAGTCAGTTTAATTGAGCTAGTATGTTAAATTACTGGGAGTAAAATATAAATTTTTTTGGTCAAATATTTAGTAAATTAAATATTTGGCAACAAGTTGCTTCACCTAGGCGAACAGAAAAGAGTAGCCATTGTCTCCCAGTAGGTGATAGTAATTTATTTTGCAACAGAGCTTGGCGTACCCAACAAAGTAGCGAAACGTTTCTAGAGAAACAAGCTTTTCGTTGTAATACATATGTTTTAGGGTTTCAACCAACAATTTGGGAAATAGGTCTACTCACGAAGGCGTTGATAAACTGTCTGTGTGTACGCAATATATTAGGAGAATTTGTTTGAGCCTAGTGGCCTCGCGAGTTTGCACCACTTGGCTTTGAACCGGGTACTTTTATGGTATTTTACGTTTTGGTCGATTTTAGGGGAACCAAGCGAGCTATAAGGTCGCGTAAAAAAATGTGCAGAATAACATCCTACATTTATATTTTTAGAAAAAACTCTAAAAAAATTTCATTTTCGTAGTAAAAATGTCAAAAAAACGTTACTTCTGGTTAAAAACGTACTTCCGGTTGTTGGATATTTTTGGCTAACGAACTCGTCCGAGCCACATAGACAACCTACACGTGTACCAAATTTGGACCAAATCGGACTTAAAATGCGGCCGCTAGAGTGCGAACACATATATATATATATATATGTATAAAAACCCGGAATGTGATGGTCCTTCGTGTGTATCTGTGCAGAAAGTGATGGTCCTTTAGAAGGTGATGGTCCTAGTTATAGTTTGATGGTCCGGACCATCTTGATGAGACACAGTTTACAAACGTTGTATAACGCTGGATCAGTATTTTCTCATGTTTTATAAATTATTATAGACCTCTATAATTGGAATATGATGGTCTCTGTTGAAATTATTACCTCAAAATAAGGGGAAGTAAGTAGTTTCCCCTACCGTACGTTTTAAAGCGGCCAATCTCACTCGCTCGCTTTTCTAACAGCACCCGGTCATCTACCCCGGCCTTGCCTACCCTTCTACCTGCTATCTATTCATAGTTGAGGGAGGGTCGTTTATTGTTTACTGCATAGTAATATTATATTGTTTATTGGTTTAATGTTTTACTTCTCTATACAATAGCCGATATGCAAATTATATAAGTTCTTCATTCCTTTACCGATTTTCGTAAAACTCATTTTCCTTTAGTTTTTTGGGATGCTGAACAAGAATCTGGCACTTATTTTTACCTAATGTTAACAATAAAAATAATGATATGTATAGTACGCCTCATATGTATTTTTTGAAAAGAAAACATTCATTTACACAATTTTCTCGATATCTGCAAAATCTCGAAACTTAAAAAAATTAAATCGGACATGAGCCAGACTTGTCGTTTTAATAACTTAATAATTTAGTCACTTAATTTTTTGTCAATTTAATTTTAGTGCTTAAAGTGGGAAAACATTTCTGTAAAAGCAATTTACAGCAGTTGATTAAGCTGTAAAAGCTTTTCTCTTAATGTTTTTGATGATACAGATGTATTTAGGTATTTTTTCAACTAAATTGATAATTTCTAAAACTTTATGGAAATTTATCATCTCTAAAACTGTAAAAACAGAACAAAACAAAACATATTATCACGTACATTTTACTTAATTTATGCAATCAAATATAACGGATAATTTTTCAAAAAATAAATACTCAAATGTTAAGAATGTATTAAAAATATAAACTTGAAATCGCATTAGAAAAGGTAATACATTTTGAAACAAAAGAGTACTAGCCATTATAATTATTATAGACCTAGAATTCTTTCATTTTACTGCCTAGAAGTTATAAATAAATATTGAGCTTGACTTGTGAGAAGATGTACTTGATAGAATAAACTTAGAACACAAAATCTCACAACTAATACGTTTCTTAACTCAAACGCG
>JAGFPH010002985.1:97833-139004 GCA_018207615.1 Philaenus spumarius | reverse complement strand
GATTGGAATGAAATATGGTATGTAGCTTCCTCTAGGGCCATAGGTGCTCACTAAGATAGGGTCTGAAAAAATGTGAAATTGTAGGAGGGGTTTGGGGGGGATCATAGTTACTAAAATCATAATTTCAAATCTTTTATTATTATGACAATAGTGCTTTTATTATTTAAGATCTATATATTTATAAAAGCCCAATACCACTCACTGACCGAACACTTATAAAGAATACAATTACGTTAAAAAGACTGAAAATACCAACCACCACTGGCAAGGCCATACGGGTCAGCTAGTCTACATATATAAAAGCGAAATACCACTCACTCACTGACTCACTCATCACGATTTCTCAAAAACTATCAAACGGATTGAAATGAAATTTGGTATGTATGTTCCTCTAGGGCCATAGGTACTCACTAAGAAAGATTTTGAAAAAATTCGAAATTTTAGGGAGGTTTGGGGATCAAAGTTATTAAAAAATTATTTCTTCAAAACTACCGAACGGATTGGAATGAAATTTGGTATGTAGCTTCCTCTAGGGCCATAGGTGCTTACTAAGAAAGGGTATGAAAAATTTCGAAATTTTAGGAGGGTTTTGGGGGAATCAAAGTTACTAAAATCATTATTGTTATGATTTACTTCAGATCTTTTACTGTTATGACTTTAATAATAGTGGTTTTATTATTTAAGCTGTATATATATAAAAGCCAAATACCACTCACTGACTGAACACTTAAAAAGAATACAATTACGTTAAAAAGACTGAAAATACCAACCACCACGGGCAACGCCGAACGGGTCAGCTAGTAGTATATATAGACAAGTAAGCGCTTAGAGAAGGAATAGACGATACATAATATATTATAATACGTTATTATAATTATTACATTATAATTATTATAATAATAATTATTCCTTACAAATTGAATTATTCTTAGAAATCTATGTAGAGTGCATACACTAATACCTCACTCAAAATCATTAATCACTAAATAAATACTACTTACATTATAATGATCACTATTTTTCGCATACTTGTTATAATTATAATATTATTACATAATAATGTTATAATTATATTACTATATCATAATATTATAATTATGCAATTTCAAAATATAATATAATACTTTTTGACAATATGTTAAGTACTTTGTTGACCTTTACTCTCCTATAATATTAATACTAATAAAAATATAAATCGGTAAAATATAAATATATATATCTAAGAATTATTTTGTCAGGTGAGAACTCATCAGGAAGTGGGTAAACTTTAATGGCAATAAGAAAGTGAGTCATTTGGCTTTATTGTATATCAACATATGGTAACACTTTTTTATGAATATGATAACTCCCACAATTTAAAAAAAAAGACTTCCAGACTGATACATAAAATATTTACATGGAAAATCTTGTTAGTAAGCAAAACTAAGGATTAGGGACTAAGGAGATAGAAATTTAGAGGGTTGTTTGAAAAGTGGAAACATTACTCGCTTAAACTGAAAAATATTGCATCCATTTATAATTATTATACCTAATAAAAGTAGTAGAAAAAATTTATTCAAAAAGTTTTTGATTTTACACCAACCATTAGCTCAAAAAGGGTGGACAAAAATACGAGTTCAATAACAAAAAAATGTATAACTTCTTTAGGAGGCACAGTATCAAATTCATTCAAAATTATTACCTAAAACTTTGGTATCAAACAATTAATTTTTGACTAACCTTTACTGCAACGGGTGATCAAATGAAAGTAGTAGAACCAAAAACTAACTAGGCTCTTAGTAGACACAATATCGAGCCTATTCAAAATTGTTGTATTATCATCTTCTACATATCACCATCTTTTATGAGAAATTTTTTTATAACTGCAACCTTTAGCGCAAGTAACAAATAAAATTGATTAAAGCTTAGCTTACGGGAACGTCAAAGTAAATAAGAACTTTGAAATCTACCTGCACCTGTAAGCCAAACCGAAAGGGATTATTTGTAAAGTTAGTATATTTCAGAGTTTTATGTTTAAACATATATTTGTTAGTATTTTCCATTAGTCAAAATTTTATTTTTATTTTATTAATTGATTTCGTTAACAGACCTTGCAAATGCTAATGTGTTTGTATTTGTAATTAAATGCTAAACTCTAGGTTCATTTTTTTTTTTTTTTATTATTATACTATTGGTAATAGTTACTGATTTTGTAGTCCAATTAACACTTATATAGTTAGTTGTTGTTGTGTTTCTTAGAGAATTTAAAATATTCCATTTCATTCAAAGTTTTGTAAATATGAACCAGATATAAAAAAACCAAGAAAATGTTACATTTTATATTTATTATTTTTTGTAATAGAGTACAAGTATAACATTTTGAAAATTATAAGACACAAGTTTATACTTCTCAATATGAATTTGTTTGCATTAAAAGATATCCTGAATGGTTAATATTTGTTTTGTGAACCAAATACTGATGGCAATATTGTATGCCATAAATATACTTAGACTAATAATGCTTTAATATTAGCATTTAATGTCAACTTAGACTTGAAAACCTAGAAACCTCATTGATAAAAAGGAGGGAATGTAGGTTTGGGGTTGGCCTAATTGAGTTAAATTCATAAATAAACCAAACAAATTAATATTAAATTTAATTTAAATGCTTTTACTAGGGGTGTGTAAGATTGATTTTTTGAATTCCAGATGAGAACAGGATGTTGTTTAATACAATTTATCGAGATCGAGAAAAACTTAGAATAGCGTTTTTGAAACAAGAATGAACCAAAATTTTAATTTCAAATTGAGAGTGAGAAATATCAAATACCTTTCTACATAATTGAAAGGCATATAAAGTATATTCAAGATAAGTTAATTTATCTATCTATATAAATAAAAATGTAAATGTTCGTTTGTTCAAAATCTTAAATTTCCAAAAGTTTTTCATCAATTGCTTTGAAATTTTCACACAACATCGCATTCGGATACAAGCCTGTTTTTATATACTTTTTAACCCTTCAACGTGTTTTGCCGTACGTGATACGCCGGGAATTCTTTCCCTTCGGCGCGTTTTGACGTATAGCGTACACTCAGGAACATTCCATCAGATGCTTCCATCTAACAGCTAAACTTTAAACTATCTCGAAACGATCGATATTGCAGCATAATGTAGCATAATTGTAGATATTGTAGCAGAATTGGCTGATTGAAAAAAAAAACATACGATACTTCTGTTGAATTTCTTGACGAAATTAGTTCACCAGTGACCACATGAAATTAGCTGTTTTACCACACAAGTTTGTGACATTGTGTCTACTACGTCTTTGTTTACATTTGATCACTTATAATGTGTTTTATGTTTGTTAGATAATTGATTATGGTCGGAAATCTTGTTTTGAATATTTTATATTGGTTTTATTAGTGTTTTCTTAGGGATGTGTTTTGTGATAAGACTATCACACTAAAACTAACTTTTGACTAGTATGTAAATATGTTATCACAAATAAACTCATGTGTTATTGATATTACCAAAAAGAATGTAATCTGCTGTTTAATTTAGTAAAAGAATCATTAAAATATTCCAAAAAATAAGTTAGTTACTAACGTTATTATACAAACATGTTTCATAACTTCTGAAAGCTTAAAAAAGTCCCGCACCAGGGGGAGTTTCTCTCATAAAAAGTCACACGTTGAAAGGTTGAAAAAACACAAAATATACTAAACATTTTGCAGCATATTTTACGCCATATACTAAATAATAATTTTAAATATGTTTAGTGTTGGTACAGTAATCAGTTGTTTGCTCTAATATTTCGGTTGACAGCTTATTTTAAACTTTAAAACAGTTATATGTATTTCTATCTTTGAGTTAGGTTTTTTTAAATAGTTTTTAAAATCTATTTGACGTAAAAGCAAAAACCACTATACTAAATATTTTACTGCAATGGGATTGCCATTGTAAATAATAATTCAATGTGTTTAGTGTTGGTACAGAAATCAGCTATTTCCATTAACAGCTGATTTAAAATTTTGAAACAATTTGTATTTTTAACTTTTCGGTAAGGTTTTTGTTTGTGTGTAGAACTGAGCCTTGCTGGTTCTTTTAACGTTTATTATAAAATATACGAAATAATTTGATTTGGACATTTAACATTATTTACCATCTTATCTTTGAGGTTATTATTAATCCTACACCTTTATTATAAAGAAAACATGTGCATGGAAGGTTCCAATGAGGTATGCGTGCGAAGCACGCAGGGGTCTCCCTTAGTTAAGTTAACCTTCTTTTGATTTCATATTGCTACTAAGTTTACGAAAGATATTACAAATATAATGCATCTCATAGATAATTACTTTAAAAGTTTGCTATTGATGAATAACCCTTTACACTATATGCAACATATTAATTTTATATAATTAATTATTTTAGTTAAGTAATTAACTGCCATTATTGATTTTACTAAAAACAAAAGGTTGTATAAAACTCAATCTCTACTATGCTAAGTTATTTCTCTTCATTGTCAAGGTAACTTAAATAAGAAATTGCGATATCCTAATCACTTCCCTATTGAGTTGTTTGGAAAACTTCTGTTTATCTTCTTTTCATTCTAATGTAACATTTTAGATTTTTTTAAAAGACTAAAAATAAAACTCGAGATTTTAAAAACATATCGAAAAATGTATGGCTAAATCGAGAAAAGTACAACTGAGAAATAAATTTTATTCTTGACAACGAGATCGAGATGATATTGAGTTAACTCTCGTTACTGCTCGAGATTTTCGAGATCTTGCACACCCTTAGTTTTTACAACTTCTATTATAATAGAAAGTTACATGCTTTCTTTTTACATTTTTTGTAAAATTTGTACAAATGTCTGGGTTGCTTGAAATTTCCTTAATGTAGACTTAATTAGAGGTGCCTTAAGTAAATGTATTGGATATAAAACTATTCTCAAGGTTTCCTTACAAATGAATGTGTCCTTACTTACGAAACTACTACTCCAAACGTTAAGAAATTGATTTTTTACAGTAATCATGAAGTCAATCAAATGTGTTACCTTGGAAAAATGTGTAGTAAATTCGTTCGTACAGTGATAGTTCACCTCGGCAGTAACGAGGTACTTCGGAGTCCTTCATTACAGTTTGGAATCGCTTTGCTTCCTGCTCCTGCACAACAACAGTGAAAGCACACAAACGTTGTATCATAAATTTCTCCAAAAATTACACTATTGTAATTTGATAAAATTGGGTGATTAAATGTTTGCCTTGTTTTTGTATAAGTAAAACTTTAATATTACTGTGAAATCAGTCATTTACTTCTATTAATTTGAATTGTCTTAAACTACTTATATGGGTTCATGAATGTTTATGTTGTTGGAATATTAAAAAGTCAATTTTTAGGCAATGATAGCCATTCAATGCTTTTGCCTTAAAGAAACACAAACAAAAAGGAAACATTAAGTTTTATTGGATGGAATATTTTTGTATCTTTTCTTTTCTTTGCACTATATGCAAAAGTGTGTCATTCAATGTACATTTAGTTTGATGTTAGTGACAATCTGATTATATTTTTAACAAAGACAAAATTTATTTGGAAAATTATTTCACATAAATAAAATGCTAATACTGCAATACCTGGCATAAATTTATAAATGAAATATTTTTCAATTAAAATAAGAAAAAACTACTAAGATTGTTTAGAATATATTGTAAACTTAAACTTAAATTAGTTTACATAAAAAGACTGAAAAATATCATCTTGATCTAGTCATTGTTTGGTATAATAGACTGAAATATTGCTTCGCAAATTACCAGATTGTAAGAGTAATGTAAATAAACAAAAGATTTGTTTTAAATCAAGCTGCAAATGGAACCCAAACTCATGGTTAGCAGAGGACTGGCTGAGGCATGGTTCATTCTGGGCTACATGTGTAAAGTTATGAAGCAGATATTTGTAAGGTTATAAGCTGATAAGGTAGAACAAAAAGTGGGGAAATGAGTTCGGCTGTAGCGCAGAATAGAAACACCATTGTACAGTGAAATGAAGACGAAGTAGGTAAAATTTAATTTTGGGGAAACTCAAGGGAATGCCCTATGCAATTTATAAGGCAAATGAAAAATTTAATAGAAGAAATGAATCCATTTTTAACGGGACAATGCAAACTGAAATTGGTGAAAAGGCATTTGCATGGGAACTTGAAAGGA
Organism: Philaenus spumarius; assembly: GCA_018207615.1. Lineage (NCBI taxonomy): Eukaryota > Metazoa > Arthropoda > Insecta > Hemiptera > Aphrophoridae > Philaenus > Philaenus spumarius. The sequence goes on along the minus strand of JAGFPH010002985.1, from coordinate 132,818 downwards.
TGGTGCCAGGTAGTTTTTGAAAACCAAATATGGAGTATCCTGATTTTAAAAAAGATTTCTTAGGAAATTATTGGTCTTTCAAAAAACACTCGAAATCAAATTGAATCTGATAGGTATTACGAACACGGAACAATGACGAAATCAGATTATTTTTGTAGATTAATTATTAAAGCAGGAAACTTAGAGTCTAAATTAAATAAAGTTTAAACTTATAATGGGATGTGACGCATATAGGAATTACAGGCTCGTATTAACATGGAGAACAAATATACTACCGTTAATTATGTGAAAGAAAATTTACAAGTTCAATTCGTAGATATAAGTAGGCCTACATTTAATAAAGAAATTGAGGTTAAAATCTTAATGCCTGATCTTATTTAAAGTAGAAATGTTAAGGGTTTTTCTATAACGAGAGAGGAAAATATCAAGGAATCCCTCTAGTCTTTTTCGTGAGGTAGGGGCAAAAATAGTTGTGGTAAGTCCAACCGTGTGAAAACATGCACTGAAATTGTTAAAATTAATTAAAATCACAGAAAATGAAGTATTTATAAATGAGGACATATCAAATAATAAAAAAAATAAATGAAATAATTATAAATTCAGATAGTAGTATGGAGATGATAAAGGGTGCAGAAGGTATAAACACAGAAAACCATTGAGTAGGCAAATAAATAGGATGTAAACATGGGCAGATGAAATATTAGGGAAGGACCCAGGGATTAAATGATGAAATGAAGAAGGGGAACTGTACCGAAAAGAGGACGCTTAGTCGAGAAAATAAAAGGATAGTTTAAAGATAAACAAGAAAATAAAATAATCTCTCTAAGGAGGCACAGGATTTTAAGGTGCATAAAAATAGTAAATTTAATAAAAATAAGAAAGATGGTGAGTTTAATATTGAATGTAATGGTATTAATAGACAATACATTCAAACTGCATATAAATGCTATTGTAATTTCCCGAAGTATCACCCACATATTAGACATTGTAAATGAACTGTTTATAAACCAAATTTACAAAAGAATCCTGTCATTAGAAAGTTTACGTAAGGAAATGAAAATGGAAGTGACAAAAAACAGATTAAATAGATTAAAACAGTGTAAGGATTGGGGTAAACAACTTACCCCAAACACTTTAAAATAAAATAAATTAAAAACAATTCAATACAATAGAAGAAGTAGATCGAAATTAAAATTTTAAGAACAAACGAAACTCTGATCATAAGCAAAGAGGAAGTCAGACAGGAAACCGGGAGTCAGGTTTCTAAAATTAGAACGAACTGTGGAACCTGTCGATGATGCATCCACAAATTAATACAGGCATAAAAAACCGCAAAATACGGGCAAATTGAGCAACCAATCAAATGGTCTAAATTCAAAAATAAACCAATCACATACGAAGTAATACCCGCTTCCAAAAAGAGAGGTGGGAGAGGAAGAAAATTAATAAGGAGTCTTGGTGGGCATTTGAAAGGAACAACATCGTTTTAAAAGGAGTTTGGATAAATTCAACGCCATTTTAAACATTAAACATAAAATTAAAGCAGTAGTGAAAGGTGATTGTGAAGCCGAGAGTTCGAAAGTGTATTCAGTGTGTGGGAGTAAAAGAAATTAATAAATTTATGTAAAGTATTTCGTGTGGGAGTAAAAGAAATTAATAAATTTATGTAAAGTGTTTCGTGTGGGAGTAAAGGAAATTAAAAAATGTATGTAAAGTGTTTGTGCGGGGTAGAAAGGAAGGAAAGAGAATGTAAGTAGAATAAAATTGTTTAAATAATTGTAAGACAGATTTCGAGGTAAAGAATATAGAGGCAAAACCATATACTAAACATTAATCTAATTAATTGAAAGATTTTCATATTTAATACTAAATAACATAATACATGCAGGGGTGAGATCATTAGAATTAGCTGTAAATAGGGTTCATTTAGGAACACCTGAAAAGCAATTGGGGTTGATCTTGTGCATGTAAATAAAGGCTTGAAATCATTAATTTTGAAAGGGTTAAGTTCGAGGCGTGTATAGATGAAAATTAGTGCTTAGATTTGAAGAGTAAAATTAATATTAGTTAATCTAGATACAAAGGAGTAATTTCAGGTGTTAAAGAGTTTATAGAAAGTTAGTCGATTAAGTAGAATTTGTTTATTTGATTTCATGTATTAGAAAAGTTTAAAGAATATTTTTTATCAAGTTAAATAACAATTGTCTAATTGAATTAAATTGAGAGTCTGTAAATGGAGAAATTTTAGAAATCTAGTAAAACTCGATCTTAACTTTTGAACAATGTGTCTCTGTGATTATTAATACCTAATGCTTTGGAGTACCTCTAGAGCCTAGCGATATTTTGATTCCTGGCGGGAATCTGGTGGACGCCCCCAGACTGTTGAACTATTAAGAGGTAAAGTTACATTTCAGAATTAAATATGCATGACGTTTAAGATAAGAAAACGTCACACAATTAGAATTTAACCTCACTAAACAAAATAATCTTACATAGTGGAGGCTCCAAATCTATAAGTAATTAAATGTGGTATAAATAATTACAGAGAAAAATATAATCAAATGTGTTTAGAATAAGTAATACAATAAAATAAGAAAGATTGATAAGGCTGCATATAGGATGTTTGGTATATGGTTTTGTCTAATTAAATAATAAGATATTATTTCAAACAATAAGAAATGGACTTAACTAACACTGACATTTATAAATTAAAAAAAGAGGAGGCAATAACAATTTTGAAGGAATTTAGAGTACAGACTAAAGAAAACACCACCCTAGACGAAATTAGGAGAACTTTAGCGCTAATTAAAAGAATTCACACACAAATAAAGACAGAGACGGATTACAAAAAAGCATATGATTATTTAGATGACTTTAACACATTAACTCCACAACAAAGAAGCAAATATCCACAATTGGAAGAATTAGAAGCTTTAAGAAACCCACAAAAATTTAAACCAATGATAAATCCCACATTTAACTCAGAACAAAGTAAAGAATTAGCTTCAGAAGCAACCACACACACATACGATCCGGTAAACTTTGAAAAATTATACGTTAACGTAAAAGAGACACAAGAACCCATTTACGAAGAAATCAAAACACAAAACAGCACAAATAAGCCAGAAATATCCCCTAAAATGGAACGAAAAGAAAAAATACCTTTAATCCAACCCTCCCAATATCATGGTTTTCCAACAGAAGACATACATACCTTTATATCAAGATATGAAGTAGCTTCTAGAGCTAACGGGTGGACAGACATAACGAAAATAAATCTATTACCAACATACCTGGCCCAATCGGCCTTAAATTGGTATGAAAGTTTCATCAAAAGGAACCAAGAAACGAACATTACCTGGGAAAACGCAAAAAAAGAATTGATATATCTATTTGCTCCTACAGCACAATGCCAAAATCTACAAATAATATTAGAAAATAAAGTACAGAGTGACAAGGAATCAGCAATAAGCTTTTATTTAGAAATTCAAGCCCTTTGCCGAAGAATTAACCCAGACATTGAAGAAAAACAAATAATTTCACATGTCATACAGGGTTTAAAACCGGAAATTTGTGAAAGCATAATAACTATGGAAAACAATACACTTAGCCAGTTAGAAAAAAATTTAAGAAGAATAGAACAACAGCTATTCCAAAAAACATTAAATAAACAAAGACACTATAGAAACACAGAAGATCACAATGGTAGGGAAAACAAACACCCACAAAATTTGACATGAAGTATACAGGGCCATATACAATTATAAAAAAAATTAATAAATTAACATATATCAAGTAGAGATATTAAGATATGGAAGACTCCAAAATGAACCAATACACATTTCCAGAATAAAAATGTATCATAAAAGGTCATAAGTCATAAGAACAAAAAAAAAAAAAATATGTTATGTGTAAATTTAAGTGTCACAAGTAGATAATAACTCGAGATCTGTCTATATTTAATATTGTAGAAAATAGAAATAAGTTGCATGTACTAGCTTTAAGAGTTGTACTAATTAAGAATATTCAAGGCATTATCATGAATTGTATTGTAAACAAAAACATTTTTAAAACTAAAGCCTTGTTAACAGATAGTAAACGTTAAAAAAAAAATAAATAAATAAAAGCTATTAAATAGCGGTGCCCTATTATTCTGAAAGGATCTATTGTTGTTATTATTATATATATGGTGGCCTATTTTGATACTGCGTATTGTATTTAACTTCCTGTGACTGTCTGTTTCTATCAAAGTTATTCTGTTTATTACCTTCCTGCACATTATTTGTTACTCTCCTGCCAATCCATAATTATTTTTTCAAGCCTAATTAAGTTTTCAGGTACCGCTGCTAAAATTACTATTCTCAGTTCATCCGGCAATTGCTTTACAATATGACGCGTAAAAGTCTCCATCGACATTGGAGGGTCTAAAAACTGTGTCTGGTGATATAGTCTAATCACATAATTGTGTATATCTTTATGAGGCCCTGCATATTGCTTTCCTAACATTATTTTCATCCTTAAATTCTCTTGTTTGTCTTGCGACCAGAATCTTTCTAGGAACGCAAGTTTAAAATCTTCGAACCCTAACCATTCCTGATTGTGCACGTCAAATCAAGTACCTGCTTCTTCCTTAAAATATTTTCTAATTAACACTAATTTATATTCCCATTTTTCATTCCTATACCTATTGAAAGTATCCAAAGCTTTAATGAAAGTTTTAGGGTGAGGTTCCCTCTTCTCATGAAAAAATTCTGGTATAATAGTTTCATTTTTAGCCTCTCCTAACAAAACTACAGATTTCGTTTCTAACCTAACCTCAAATTCATCTCTGAGTTCTTTAAAGTCTTTCTGCACATTATCTATTTCAGAATTTAAAATTTCTACAACTTTACTTTCGACCTGTTCACATTTCTTATCTAATTTCTTAATTCTATTGTTAGTGTGTACCAATTTTTCATCTACTTTTACAAATTTCTCATTTACTGTATCCCTAGCTTTACTAAATTTTTCATCAACTACCTTAAATTCATCTTTCATTTCATTTGAAATTGCTTTAACTTTTTTCTCAGTATCAACTTTAGTACATTCAAATTTGTTATTTAATTCACCTACTTCTAACTTTAAACCTTCAATTGCAACTTCATTTTTCTTAAATTTTGAATTCAGCTTAATTAAATCATCTTTCACTTCTTGCCTATACTCACTTAAATTTTCTTCAATTTTCTTATTAGATTTTTCCAAATCCTGCTTCACTTCTAATCGAAAGTCATCAGACTTTTTGTCTGAATTTTCAAATTTGTTATTAACCTCTAACCTAAAATTGTCAAAGTCTTGTTTAGAACTATCAATTTTTTCATTAACCTCTAACCTAAAATTGTCAGATTTTTTACTTAAATTTATTATGTCTTGTTTTGCTTCTATATGCATCAGATTTTTTATCTAAGTTTTCAAATTTATTATCTGAATCTCTTTTAGCATTAACAAATTCTTTTCTAAATTGTTTCAAAAATTCAAACATATTCATATCATTATTTTCTAAGTCATTACTACTATCTACATGTGCATTGTCAACTTTTTTTGTATTTTCCATCATTATTTCAGAAGTTACTTCTGCCTTTACTTTATTTTCGTCTTCTGAGACGGTATCATTCATTGAATGATTTAATACAGAAATACCAGAATCATTTAGTTCTGCCATCGTATTCTTAATTATTAACCCCTGATTATTTATTATTGATTAACTTTATTAACTTTTAAACTTTGTTAAAAATTTTGAAATATAGCCAACTACTATGTTTCAATCAAAACCTCCCCTCCCAGTGGTTTCGTTCATGGTAAAGAAGTTCGGGCGCCATTTTGTAACGTGCTGTCCTTACACAAGCCGTTAACAAACAAATTTATTAATGAAAAATAAAAAAAATAAATAAATTAAATTTTGACAAATTATTTCTAAGTTAATTTTAATAGTAAAAAAAATAACCCTAGCTGCGTAACAATTATTTGTAATATCCTACTTTCAATCCATATACTTTACTTTATTTATTTAATTATCAACTCAAAATATTACAACACTATTCCCTTAATCACAACATAAACAATCAAACATAACCCCAAAATTGAAAATAGGTTATGTTGTAGTCAGATCTGTGTTTATCACAGTTGACTATCAAATCTCTGTTACACATTAAGTTTCTTACATCTGTGCGTACAGTTGACAGCTACAGGACAGATCATCTTAGAAGCACGACATCTATGTTTCTACACACAGAGTTCATACCGCCAAAACACACTGTTCCCGCTCTCAACCGACGCCATTTTGTTTCCATCTTAGATTACACTGAATTTAACATTTAATTGCAAGGTTCGATTTACCATGAAGTACTTCTGGGAAGGAAAGGACTCAAATTAAGAGAGCATAGTAGCTGGCATTAATCTTTTAATGCCACATTTTTAAACTTTTAAACACACAAATAAAAAATAAAAAATATTGGCAAATCATATCTCATACTTTGCACGTTCATACACTCAACATACACACCAATTATTAACCATTTTATACTAAAATCTATAACAATTTATATTACTAAAATATTTAATGCAGACTTTGTTTAATTAAATTTTCTACTTACGTATTCTTTACTTTATAGTGCACTTTTTATTAGAAAGAAAAAACTTACATTATTTTGAAAAAATGAATTTAAATTTTAACACAACACCTTTATTAAATTTTCCCGTTCACATTATGTTCGTAGCACTCTAGCCTTATCGTCGTATATTCACTTAGACACTCGTTGAGAAGTTTATATGTGAAACACTTTCAATTCGAAAAGACGCCATTAACGACATTTTCAAATTTAGCTTTTTTCTATTACATCACGCACAAATTTACGCCGTTTTATTAAAATGTGCACGGCACTGTCTCTACTTGTATTAATACATATTTTAACGGCAATTGTACATCAATTACCACTAAAAACCACCTTGTGAATACATTTCACCAACCAAACTGCAACAGGTCTACACTCTACCAAATCTGATGAAGAAGTGAGAACAAAGGCTTCACTTTGGGCGTCTTCCTCCTTCGAATATGACGTCACATCGCGTGATCCCAGGGGGCCATAATATGTCTCCCTACGTCGACTCATGATTAATACCAACATCGCAGACCAAAATTATCCTTGTTTGTAACAATATCACAGTTTGAATAATAATGCATACTGCCAACATAATAAATCAAAATCTGTTCTTTGAATGTCTACAACTGTCTTTTCAATATCTCTTAACTGTGGGCTAGAAATTTAGTGAATCACTTCTTCAATTTTTCCTAACACTGTTCGATGTTTTGTATTTTGAACATTGTGAAAAACAATTGCATAGATTAAATAAGATCAAATTCAAAATTGAAATAAAATGTTAAGTAAGATTTTTATTTTATATTATTAGAAACGTCTGCATTTTCCCTTTGAATTTCTATGTTTATTATTTACTTACAAAATACTAAATTTTTTAAAATAGGCTAAAATGTCCAAAATTTACATAGCGACCCCCTTTACGTTATAGCCTTATTTAAGTGATTAAAATCCCTGAAACTCACATATATTACAAAGTAAGTGACGGGACGTTGACAACGCCTAAAAATCACGCGGTATAACACGGTACCCGCGTTGACAATGCTTTACCAACATCGCGCTTTCAACATCCCGTATAACTTGGGAATTAAACGCCCGGTTTTCAGCGTTATAAACACAGCATTATCAGCGCTCGTATAACATGGCCCTTTGACTGTAGATGGTTTTGGCTGAAAATATCACAAACGGAAACAATTCACACGACAGTTTACAGACGAGCATTCTAAAAACTAAATTTGACATTGACTAATGACTGCAATAAAATAAGGTCAAGAAGGGTTAGGCATGGGCAGTCGAACAGTTTATTGTTGGGGATTCAGGTAGTTCAGGATGTTCGAGTCGTAATAACATTTATAATTTCTGTTCCAGAAATCAACAATAAATTCGGATAATTTGTGAGAAATATATGTACAACAATGAAAATCTATATATATAAAAGCCAAATCCACTGACTCATTGATCATGATTTCTCAAAAACTACTGAACGGATTGGAACCAAATTTGGTAAGTACTTCCTCTAGGACTATAGGTGCTCACTAAGAAAGGTTTTAAAATAATTCGAAATTTTAGGGAGGTTTTGGGGGAATTAAAGTTACTAAATCACGATTTCACTAAAACTACTGAACGGATTGGAATAAAATTTGGTATGTAGCTTCCTCTAGGGCCATAGGTGCTCATGTAATATAAAAATAACTTACTATTTACTATGCGCTATAGCTTCATCATGTTAGCGAGAAATTAGCTATTAATTTGGTTCACAAATTAAAAATATATGTACAGTAACGTAAAAAAGAAAAAAGTTTGTACTTATTTGATTGTTAGTGCAGAAATTCTGTTTAACCGATTAAAGAGTTTGTTTTAACAATCAATGTATAAAATCTCACAAGTGACATGGGCTATGTTATGAAATATAAGCATATCATTTATATTCAAAACAAATACAGGCCACTAAAAACCTAATGTTGAGTACAGTTTTCATAAATTTATTATTTCCAATATATGACAATAATTTAAAATCTTGCAGATAGAAAGCTTTTTAAGTAAATATTATAAAATACCGGTACATAATATTATATTATTATGTTACAGATAAGTTATTCATTTTTGAAATGTACAATAATTATATTGATTCACAATATTTTTTCATGTAATAAAGTTTTCTACTAAAGAGATTTATGATGTTCAAAAAGATAATTGATATTAGTCGTATATTTATACTATTTTAGAAAACACAATATTACTTATATAACAAAATAGCAGAGCTAATTAATTGTTTAAACTGAGCTTCATAACAAGAAGGTTGCAAATGATTTAATTCATATTAAGTAACAAACACATCTAACTCTGAAGTCTGTATTACCTATTTTATAGGCCTTCACACTAAAAAGACAACATGCTGTATTTAACAGTTAACAAATACGCTACTGCCATCTTTTGGTCAAATTTTGAGACCTTGGAGTTCTTAACTATGCCAGCGCTGCAGTGTGTACAGTTCTCGTACTGCGTCATTAAATTCTTCGCATGCGACATCTGTGTATAAGGTATCTGGGATAGTAATTGAAACAAATTTTACTGGGCCATACAGAGTTGCAAAAAGACAAAGAAATAGAATGTATGTCTTAAAGGAAATATGAAATGAGAAAGTTAAAGGTAAAATGACATAAAAAGCCTAAGACCGTATACACAATAAAAACATTTTTTTAAATAAATAACATCTAATTTCACAATATAATAAATTGTAAAAACAAAAGTGTATAATAATAAGTGTGTAATATAATAAGGAATTCAGTATGTATGACCATCGGTGAAAGGGATGAAGTTGATGTAGGCCAGGAGGATAAAAAAATGAATGAGTCAAGCTAAGTAAATAAACAAAGCTGTGGGAGGAAGAAGACCCAACTGACTGAAAACAACACGTCAATGTACAGGCCAATGCGGGGTTGAAAATTAAATGATGGAAGTGACCTAACCTATACCCAAAAATGTTTATGAATCAAAAAAATAAGTCCACGCACAAGATAAAGGACAAATTGAAGAAAATGTAAATTGTGACAATTCAAAATATAAGCAAAGAAAATACATCAAATTAATTAACTTAAAACGAACGAAGATTTCAGACATTTCTTTTAAAACCATGACCGATAATGAATCTCCACGACATCTAGCGGTAACAATTCAAAATGCGTATAAGGACATCAAAACTAGAAAATCAATCGACGTCCGTCATACAAGATTAAATTAAAATTATTTCTCGATCTTTTCGACATATGTTTTCCATATAAAAATTAAGTGAAAATAATACATCTATCTGATAAAATTCTAATATAAACATAAATCGAAGTCAAAAGACAAATATTACTTGATAAATCTAAACTAGTTATCGGATGTACAGTTTAAAAAAACTAACGACAATTATTTTTTAAATATAATAATTACATGTTATACAAAAAATGCATCTTAAAAATGTTTAAAACTTTATAATATACTAGTTTGTACATGCAAAACTTATATAGAGAATAAACATTTTATAATAGTAACAAAAATTACATGTAAAAACAGTAACATTATAATAGTTTTAAAAATGTACAGTAAGTTGTTTATCTTATGAAGGTTAACTCCAGTCAGTAAAAAAACTTAATTCACTCTGAAACTAAAATAGAATTTTTTGTAAGCAATATAACAACCATTTTCTAGAATGAGGCTTGTAACGTGGACTATTGGTAAGACTGCTGACTCTAGATAAAATTATTTTAATGAAAAAAATAGGTAGCTTTTGTAATGCGACCCGTAGAAGGTTAACAGCAAAATTATATGAAATAAAATTTTGTATTCTCGGTCTCTGATTCCAAATAAAATAAATAATTTGTATAAAATTAGTTTTGAAACTACTACTGGGAATGAGATGGATTCAATATTAGATGCCTTTAAGAAACATGTATGGGTTATCCCTCTCCTGAGTATGGGCTGAATTCAATTTATGGTGGGCATAAATAGTTTAGTTATTCTTTTTATAATAACTTTCTAATGAAAAAATATCATTGCCAAGTAACTGTTTAATACTTTTGAATTACCTGATACATTCTCATCCATGTCATTCCATAGCCAGCAGCAAAAATTAGGATGAACAAATTGATGATTGGCATGCGATAGCTACCAGTGATGTAAGTACTCCAGAAAGTCAAGAGCCAAGCACCAACGACCGAGGAGATTATAATCATCTGCATTTAATAAATCACATTAAAAAATAAACAACAGATGTATAACTTATTTATATCAAGGAAACCTACTTAAACCTTAACCAGAGATCAATTTCACTAGAGTCCATTCAAAATTTTGTACTAGACTTTTTGATGCTTGTAAATAGGTGATTATCATTTGAGGCGTTCAATTCATACATGGCCTAACCTCAACTAGTTTTGAAATAACTGAGCTTTCCCTTTTTAGTGCTATACAAAATGGTGCAGTTTTCTACATATAAACAATTAAAAATTCTCCCCTCTATTCGTTTAGAAAAATTATACATAAATACTGTAGTAAAAGTAAGCAAAACATTCCAAGTACGAAACTAGTCATGTTCCATTAGCTTGAAAGTGGACCAACCAATATTTGTTTTAGTGTACAAATACACAGGCCAGCGACGCGATGCTATGCAACATCCAAACACATAGGGGGCGATGCGACGCGGAGCGACTTGTTTTTGTTTCTTGAGCTAATAACTTTGTAAATTTTACATCTATAATTTTTTTACTGGCATATATAAATTCTTTGAACCTTTCTCTACAAAAAAGCTATGGAATTCTTTTGGATTGGGGTTCATTTACTATATCTGGCGAATTTTTTTTAAAATGCTTTCAAACGCCAGAAAATCCATTTTCATTAATAAAAACTAAGCTTACTTGTACTTGATAGAGCAGCAGCTACTTCAGTACACAACTTGTCTACAACTCCTCTGTTCCTGTGATGTATGTGTTTTGATTCCCAAATCGGTTGTCTTGAAAACACATCATTAATTAACAACTCACCATCCAATTCGGCTACTGAACACACACTGCTATCGCTTCTAGTCGCTTGAAAAATCAAACTGATTTGTTTCAGAGCTTGTCGTGCCCCTTCGCATCGCGTCGCGCCTGTGTGTTTTATGCCATATGTTAATACGTGTTTGATAGTATCGAGTCGCATTGCTGCCTGTGTATTTGTACCCTTATCTCCAGTATACCAGTATTGCCAGTATACCCTCCAACAACAGATAACAAAATATTATAATTAATTACCTTACACCAGCTCCTCCTTCATATAGGTAAGGTAATTAATTATATTTTAATAGTCCTATCTGAAATACCCATTTTTGCTGGTTATGCAATTTATGGACTCTACGCCTCATTTATTAGATCATATAAATTTACTCTTCAGAATTAAGCAATGAAAAATTATTACTTTTTCTTTTATTATTATTTTGTAGACGCATGGTAAAGTAAACAAATTAATTAAAAAACAATATTAGATGGCAAAGATTAAGTTACTTTTCATAATATGACCATACACCACAAGAAAGAAAATCATAATTTTCCTAAAAGTTGGGGTCACCTATTTATAGTACTTATATTAAGTATATGGGTACAGTGACGGGCTGACGGGTAATAAGGCACCAGGTGATTCATCGGCCAAATCGGTACTAAGCAATCAGAAAAGGCTGAAGAGAATATTGCAGCTTTGTTTCTGCTAGTAATATGTTCTTCCAACTCTTAAAACTATTGTTCCGGTAAATATGTATTTAAAATTTATTTTCAATAAATGTAAATACTTTCCTTTTACTATGTACTATCTATATAAATAAAAATGTAAATGTGTGTTCGTTCAAAACCGATAATCTCCAGAAGTTCTTCACCGATTGCTTTGAAATTTTGACACAACATTGCATTCGAATCCACGAATGTTTTTATATACTTTTTGAAAAACTACAGCAAAAACAACAATGAACACAAAAACAAAAACTCAATATTTAACAAAAATGTAAGCCCCCATTACATATGTTTATTGATTGTAATAATAACAGTAGTCAGCTGTTCCTATAAAGAGGTAAAATTTGTTTGTTTGTATGTAGGGGATAATCTCTGAAACTACTGATCCAATTGAAAAAATAGTTTTACTAACAAAAAGCTACACTATCCCTGCGTAACATAGGCTAGAATTCATATTGATAAAAACATTTTTATTTCAATATTTGTAAATTTAGACGGAACAAATTCACAGGATTAAGTTGGACGTTAAACCCCTAACAGCTGTAAATACCAATAAATAAGCAACATTATGAAAAACTTAAAAATGACAATTGAAAGATGAAACTCATATCATTCAAAGATGTGCACAAAAACATAAATTATGTGAGTAAGTTGCCCTTAAGGCAGGTAAATAAAATTAAACATAATTTTAGGTTATTCCTAGACTGATGAACCAACTTCTCGAATGTATTTACATTCATTACCACTGCAACCAATTAAATAAAATAACAGATAAAACAGTTGATTCGGATGTCCAGCTTAGTACAAAATAATATTTTAAGTTAGGCCTAGACTTAACCAACACATGTTATTTCATCCCACACAAACCAATAAAATCTTGTGTTAAGGAATTTAAAAATAAGAAAAAACTTTGTTACATCCTAATTACAAATAAATAAGTCATATTATAATTTAATAGTAGGCCTATTTATTGATAATATACGGTAATTGATAGTGAGTAACCAATATTAACACCTGATTTCAAAATATGAAACAATTATTTGTATTTCTAACTTTTTGGTTAGGTTTTTGATTAAGTGTAGACCTGAGACTTAATGGTTCTTTTAACCTTTATTATAACTGCTGTTATAAAAAATACAAAATAATTTTACTTGAACATTTAACATTATTCACCATCTTAGTTTTGAGGTTATTATTAATCCTACACCTTTATTATAAATAAAACATAACATATGTTTTTCGAGGGTTCCATCGGGGGTTGGCGTGCGAAGTACGAAGAGGTCTCCCCTAGTTTAAAATAAAATTGAATTATAGTATGCTAATACAAATTTAAAATTAAACAATATATAATAATTTGTTTATCTTTAGATATAAAATTGTAACTGATTAAAATAGATGGTCTGTTATTTTGTATTACGTATTATATCTACTGTATTTTTAATGAATATATATGAATCATTTCAGAACTGGCACGTATGGAACCAAAGTCACAATTAAACTGAAATAGTACAGACAGCCAGTTCACAGGGAGTGACTCATTCAAACATGATCACACGCTACAGTTGACAGTCGATTACACGGGTCAAAATTATTGATGATTTTATTAGTTGAGTAATTTTTTTACCGGTTGGCGAGATATCAGAGGGTTACGATATCAAAAGGCAGTTATAACAGGCAGTCACTGGTTTTCTCAAAGTTTTGCTGCGCAGTTGTTTCAGAAATAAAGGTAGAAATTGTGTTTTAAGCAACATTGTCAGAAATATTTTAAAAACATAAGAAAAAATCTTTCTTTGCTTTACAGTAACATTAGATATTTATACAGTAATCACTTGACATTCACTGAGATTATGTTCTTGAAAACCTCTGTGAATATCAAGGTTGTAAATAAGGGGTTTAGGTTTTATGAAATTTGAATAAGTGAAACAAAGCGATTGAAACATACAAAAGCGTTTATTTGGCAGAAAAAATATTGTTTAGTGAAACTTGGACGTTAAAAAATGTCAGAGTTTCATTGTATTTTCTTTAACCATTTTAACCATTTTAAAATGCTTCCAGAGTAAGAATTTTTTTAAATCATAATTATTAAATATTGAAATAACTAACTGTTTGAGTCGTAATAGAAACTCCTTCCCATGGCAATCAGGACGTGATTACTCCTTTGAGCAAAAACTTAAGATCACGTCGTATGACGTGATTACTCTTTATGCGTAAAATAAGCCACTCCTCAAAAAGTTAAGTAGAAGATAGATATTTAAGACTTTTTTATGAGTCAAAAGACGATCTTTTAATATCAGTTGGTAATAATTCATGTAATAACACTTAATCATCAGATTTATTAGATTTTATATTTGGTTAGTGAGAACAATGATAATGTTGTTAAAAGTTCTATGAATATTTTGTCTGCATAAGTGCTAAATTTGCTCTATGGATTAACTACAACAATAGGCCTTAGGATTAGTTTTGGTTGGTAAAAATATGTTTAATCATTGCCAGAAAGTGTAACAAATTGTTTAGAAAGCCTAGATGTTTATTCTGTACAAGATCTAAAATTGCCCAGGACTAGTGACTAAGGCAGGACGCAGACCTAAATATCGGCAGTGGAAAAGTTAATTTATTAAATGAAACACCAATGAAATACTTACTTCAGAAGAACTAAATATATAATTGATATAACCAGCAAAATAATTGCGAATCCTACTAAAATTAAATCTTCCATGAGTAGGCCCAGACTCATAGGTAGACGAATGAGATTCAAAATCCATTTCTTCTTTAGAATCAAACAATTTTGTCAGCACTGAGCCAACATCAAATAAGCCATTTCCTGAATTTCCAAATTTTTGTAACACCGCTAGGTCCTGATGACTGATAACCAAGTTAAAATGAACATGCTCAGACCCAGATTGGAGTTTAACATCCTAGAACAAATAAATAAATAAATATATATATATATATAAATATTCTAGGGGAGACCCCTGCATGCTCCGCACGACAACCCCCAATGGAACCTTCTAGAAACAAATGTTATGTTTTATTTATAATAAATTTGTACGATTAATAATAACCTCAAAATTAAGATGATAAATAATCATAAATGTTCAAATCAAATTATTTAATAATGATTAAAAGAACCAGCAAGGCTAAGGTCTACACTTTAAAACCCAACCTAAAAGCTAGAAATACAAAAATATTTGCTTCAAATTTTGAAATCAGCTGTTAATGGAAACATTAGAACAAACAGCTATATTATCTGTTATTTTATTCAATTGGTTGCTATGGTAATAAATGTAAATACAAGTGTTGGTTTATCATTCTAGGCCTACACAAGAATTTTTTTCAGATTAAATTTACAAAAAAAAAATTGAAATAAAAAAAGGTTTTTATCAAAATGAATTATAGCCTATGTTACTCAGGGAAAGTGTAGCTTTTTAGTAGTAAAACTATTTTTTCAATCGGTTCAGTAGTGCCAGAGATTACCCCCTACATACAAAACAAACCTTACCTCTTTATAATATTAGTATAGATGTATGAAAGAACAGCCATACAACCTTCCAAAAATCACACTTATAAGGTTTCTCTTCTATGTGTGTGTCAACGTGTATCTTTTATAGGTTAATAAGTAGCAGATTTTATTTAAATATAATTTACATTAACTAACTGTCATATTATTTTACAGAACAGCTGTTTTATGCTTTTAATTTATTTATTTAATTCCAAACGTTTTAATGTAAACTGCAGAACAGCTGTTTTATGTTTTTAATTTATTTATTTAATACTAAATGTTTTAATGTAAAAAAAGCAGACATTTTTAAATTCTCATGTATTTCTTATGGGGACTTTTCGTTTTTCGGGGACCTCAAAAACCCCTTAGTTTTTAATTTTAGAAATTACTTATATTTTTCCTCGTTCTTTGAATCGATACCTTTAATTTGATACCTCTCCCATCATCCTCCGATTAACCAAATTCCCACAATTTTGAATCTAAAATTTTGCTTACAGAATTATATATAAGGCATAAAAAATACAGATTATCTTATATACTAAAAAACTTTTGCAAAACTAATGACAGCGAGCCTGACCGTTCTACTCGACCGATTTACATGCGGGTTATACCAAAAAAAAGGTTAGCGGCCCTATATGTACAGGTTTTAATTGCATTTTGAAAATATTTATGTTAATTAGGTCAAAAATGGAAAATAAACTTATCTTTTGGAGATTTAACATAGGGAAAAAATTTAAAGCTTTTGACATCGAGGCTGACAGTTCTACTGGACCGATTTACATGCGGGTTGTACTAAAACAAAGGTTAGCAGTCCTATACGTGCAGGTTTTATTTGTATTTTAAAAATATTTATGTCAATTGGGTCAAAAATGGAAAAAAAAACTTTTCTTATGGAGATTTAACATGGGGTAAAATTACAACTTTGCATTTGAGGTTTCCACTGTTGTTTTACACGTGGTTTGTTTTAAATGAAAGATCAATCTATATTTGTACAATTTACTTAAATTTTTGAAATAATTTCATTCAGAATGTAATAAAAGAACTTTTTAAAACATATTTTATCATCATTTTATTAAGTTTCCCTAACCAGCTGATGATTAAAACACGTGATTGAGCATCTAAGAACAAAAAATTAGGATCAAGTTGGACTTTAAACACATAGTGCCTAATAGCTGAAATACCAATAAATAAGCAACATTATGAAAAACTAAAAAACAACAATATTGAAAGATGAAACTTATATCATTCAAAGATGTGCACAAAAACATAAAAAACATGTGTGTATGTTGCCGTTAGGCCAGGTAAAATAAACATAATTTTAGGTTAGGCCTAAACTGAAAAAACAACTTCTTGAATGTATTTACATTCATTATAACAGCAACCAATTGAATAAAATAACAGATAAAACAGTTGATTCGGATGTCCAGCTTTTAGTACAAAATATTTTTTTAAGATAGGCCTAGGCTCAACCAACACATGTTTCAACACACACAAACCAATAAAAACTTGCTTTAAGGAATTTAAAAATAAGAAAAAACTATGTTAAATCCTAATTAAAAATTAATAAGACATATTATAGTAGGCCTATTTATTGATAATATACGGTACAGATTCCTCACGCCGGCAATGCACCCCGAGAGGGGAAGTAAGGCCCGGTCCCCACGCTGTGTTTGTTGTGTCCAACGTCACCAGTACAACCTCAATAAAAAAAAGATAGACCTCTGTTCTTCACTGTACACCCTAGTTTGTCACTGTAATGTAACGGCAAATAAAAGTGATAAACACATTTTTCTTAGTGAACAGGACGTGTAAAAATTAGTTGTTTTATTTATAAATATATATACAAGTGTCACAAAAAAAAACCTTTCGTGCTATAATACAGGATCGGATTCTATGCATTATAATAAATTAAAATATTCAGAAACATTTTACGAATTCGGGTTAGTTTATTTTAGTTTTTTGTTAGTTTTTTATACTGGAAATATGTGAAACAAGGGTTGACAAATCTTTTGCGCATGTGTTAAAAATTATGAGGAGAATGCGTTTTTGGAATCGACAAATAAAGAGAGCAGGAAGGCAGGAAGTATTTCCTGAGATACCCTTCCCGTTACATCATCCTATTTACTTTTCCCACACAAATTTCGTATGTGTATTAACTAACTTTCTCCAACCTGGCGACTAACAATACAATGTTAAAAGAATACACAACCTAAAACTAACTTTAACCTAACTAAACTTTAAATAATACGGTATGATTAAAACAAGATAGTATTATGGTGTTATTGGATCTACGGAACAGCCAGGATCGCACCAAATCAATGTCAAACAAGCACAAAATGTATTCATTACAGGAATTACCTTCCTCCTGACTAAACAAAAGGTCGTACAGAAAATTGTTTTAAATAAAAAAGTGAATTCCACTAATTATCAACAACTTTCTCGCAAAAAGTTTTCTTTTTGCCTAAGCATACAAAAATTTCTTGCTTTTAACATTTTTGTTGTCAACACTTTTATTTTATAAAAAACTTAGTAACATTTTGCATCACAGTTATAACATTTTATAATTTTGTATGAAACAAAACCTTACTTATTTATAGATATTTGTCATACTTTTCTCTAAAATGTGAAATACTTTTTTATAAAAAGGTTGTAAGCAAGTACGTAAAGTTATAATAATCAATTATTATTTATATATTAATATTCAATATTAATCGAATTATTTGTTATAAGAATGGGAGCGCTGTCTATTTCCTCAGTTAAATGATATTTGTATACCTATTTTTTTGTGGAATTGGTTGTACCGCCAAGGCAGGTTTAAGGAGAAGTAGACTGTAGAAGGGATGACTCGCCCATTAGGCCAAGTGCACTCCTAGTTTGCTCGAACTGTAATTAATAGTAACTTTTTGGTAAGGGTTTTGATTAAGTGTAGGCCTACTACACCTGAGCCTTACTGGTTCTTTTAATTTTTATTGTTATAAAATATACGAAATCATTTGATTTGACATTATTTATTATCTTAGTTTTGAGGTTATTATTAATCCTACACCTTTATTAAAAAATAAAACAACATATCTTTTTATAAGGTTCCATCGGAGGTTGGCGTGCTGAGCACGCAGGGTCCCCCCTAGTTACTAGTTAATATACACAAGGTAGTTCAGTTTATGTCATGTCAACACTATATAAAAATAAAAACGTACACTTCCTTGAATGATTATATTTTAACCCAAAAACTACTAAAAACCAAATGAGATTAAAACATTGATTGGAAATGTTATATTATCTTCTGATTGACATGAGCTTTTATCGTTATGCTTTATCAAAATGATGAAAGATGATCAAAAAAGTTAACAAATTTAAATAACTGTGATTTATTGTATATTAACTACAAGAAGTTGGTATATCTCCTTTCCTGTAGCTCATGGCCAGAAACTCACTAAAATGGGCCGTGTGGAACTGTGCTGTGTTAATGACCTATGGGGATATTTGAAATAATCATGTAAACTGTAATACACATATTTTTATCTTTTATATACATATATATATATACCTATATATATTTACTATATATAGGTATATATTTACTAGTGATACAAAAGTCCGGCCACTTTTTAAATGGAAAGGTGGTCATGTGATACATCATTTTGACATTTCCGCCAAGAGGGGGGGGGGGCAAAAGGAAGGGGGCCCTGGATTTTAAAATAATTGTAAACAATGAATATGTTGATTTAACAGTCAATTACTTTTTTCATAATGCATTAGTTTAAAAATAGTTGTATGAAACCCACACTAACTTAATATATTATGTAATTGAGTTCAAAATAAAAATTTTCCTCCGAAAGGAAAAATAATCAAATGAAATTACAAAGTGGGACGTTTAAGTTCCCCAATCAGATTTTTTTGTGTTGTATTAAAGGTAAGTGGTTGGCAATACTGCAGTGTTTCATCTGCTCGTCAGTGCAGTCACAGTCGACATCAGGCAGACGACAGTGAGTTTGAATTTTGTTGTTTAAAGAGTCTATGTAGTTTGTCTTCAAAATTATATCAAGCTTCAAGGTCGTAAAGGTAAATCGCTTAAAAGTTTCCTTTTATTTTTCAATAAAGGCAATTATACCTGTACAAAAAATTTTGTAATGATACCAAAATTCATTTTATTCATAAGTAGTTGGAACATCATATCAGGGATCATCTCATAAGTCATCAGTCCATGATACCATTCATAATAATAAAAAGTAACACATAGCCCATTATACTCATATCTCATTCCAAACATTAGCAACAAGATCATTCATGATGTAAAATCATATAGGCTTAAGTATACTAAAAAAAGTTGTAACAGGAAAGACGATGGAAAAGGCTGAGGAAGAAGAAGAGGAAACATGGCAAGAGGGAGGAAGAACGTATTTTAAATTATACATACTCAGTGCCTAGCTTTCAATGGCAGCAGTTGATTATAGAAAAACTCAATTCATTCCGTATCGTTTCTTATTGTGTGGCCGAAGTCAGAACAAGTATATAAAGCAAAATAAAGCAAGAGAGAAATAAGTTGTTACCATATCAATCTAAGCTACAATTCACAGTAGCACGTAAATTCAAATAAGAACACCTTCAGATAATTACTGTGGTGAGTTAACTCTAACGCATTAGCCTAATTCACATCAGACATTCAGACACGATCTCCAAAATTGAAAAATTCTAAATTACAAATTTTAATAGATCTACAATCACTTCTTCAAGTTCCTAATCACCAGAAAATTTATTTTAAACACCTCTTTTATTTAAGTTAAAATTATTGTTATCCATTTCAATCATCCCATCAATTCCAATCATCCCTCATTAGCCTTACGCCTAGATTAAGAATCAGAATACAAATTTTGTCAATAGTTGTAAGTTTACGTATTTATTTAATTGAATTAAGATAATAGGCTACTTTTCAAATATTACCATCAGCTAGCCGGCAATTAAAACAAAACTATTATAAACAAAAACCCAAGATTTTGTTAAACGCACTCCATTTTTGTAAATATATGAAACTCAATTTGGTGTAAGTTTACTCTTCGACCCTAGCCTAATATTTTTGCAGACAACGACGTTGTTTTACATTCTACTGTTAAATGTTGAATACAGGTAAACATACTGTGACTAAATACTATAGGTTAGAACATTTTAGGGTTTTTTTTATTCTTGCATTTATGTTACCATAGGTTAGCCTAGATAATATTATTGTTATTTATAATAATTGAATTTAAAATTATGTTGTATATACAACATAATTTTAAATTCAATTATTATAAATAACAATAATATTTTACTAATAATAAAATGGATAAAATACTTCGACCTGAGAGATTCAGAACAATTATTCTACTCCTGATTCACCAAATGCATCTAAGGAATGGAAACATTGGTTACAAACATTTAAAACATTCACAACAGAAGCTAAAGTTACAGACGACAAGAAATTGGGTGTATTGGTAAATTTTTTGTCTTATAATAATTAATTAATTAATGTTCTACATTTAATGAGGCTATTGATATTCTGAAGAATGTTTTTGTTCCTAAGAATAATAACCTTTTCGCAAGACATATACTCGCCAATCGTACGCAACTAAATAATTAATTTATAGATCAGTATTTGCTTCCATTAAAAACCCTATAAGCAAAGAATGTGAATTTATTGCCGTTGATGCTAATACCTATCGTGATGAGTCAGTCCGAGTTGCTTTTATAAGTGGCTTAGCTTCTACTCAGATTTGACAACGTTTATTAGAAAACAACTATCTAAGCTTCAAAAAGGTTGAGGAAATTTCTCGTTCTCTGGAGTCAGCGCTAAAATATTCAGAAGCTTATAATGCACAAACTGTCCCTCATTCACACTGTTACTGTATGGAATCAAGAACCTTACAACTGTCCATGGATCAAGAAAACCATAATCAAGAAAAACAAACAACCATAATGAAGTCTGAGGAATCAATATCTACCACGGCTCCTGTAGCTTCTCAACATTTTCATCAGAAATGTTACTTCTGTAGAGGATCTAAACATTGTTCTCACACAGAGTGCCCTGTCAAGGATGCAGTTTGTAGAAGCTGCTAAAAAATTGGGCATTTCCAGAAAATATGTAAATCTAAGAACTTTCAAAAGGGTAAGACAACTTCAGTTACATCACCTACACAGGGCTTTCTAAAGCTGTAGTCAATCGAAAAGTTAATAATATTAATGCCAATTTCTTGATTGATACTGGTAGTTCAGATAGTTTTGTTGATTATAACTTTGTGGTTAGAAATAATCTTCCTATATTACCAGAAAAGAAACAAGTTTCTATGGCATCTACTTCACTTACTTCACCTATAACGGGTTATTCTATTGTAGTTATATATTTTCAGAACCATCAATACAGACAGGTTAAATTGCTAATAATAAAAAACTTATGCACTAATATATTAATTGGACATAATATTATGAAACTTCATACTGCTGTAACCATGGGACTTTGGAGGTCCAAGACAACCTCTTTCTATTTGCAATGTAGCTTGTGCCTATGCAGAGCCAGTAAGCTTATTTTAGTAGTAACAAAAGACTGCTACCCGGTTACAACAAAATCACGGATATTTCCTACTGAAGATGAAGGATTTATCAAATCTGAGGTACAATCTCTGTTACAAGATGGAGTAATCGAAGAAAGCACATCTCCATGGAGAGCACAAGTTTTTATTAGTAAAAATTAAAATCATAAGAAACGTCTTGTAATTGACTATTCTCAAACAATTAATAAATTCACATTACTTAATGCTTATCCACTACCTAAGATCGAATCAATGCCCAATAGTTACTAAAATTGCTCAGTATAACATATTCAGCACTATTGACTTAAAGAGTGTAAGTAGAGATGTACGTCATCAGACACCAATCAGAGATGATGAAAGGCCTTACACAGCCTTTGAAGCTGATAGACAGTTGTTTCAATTTAGGCGAATTCCATTTGGAGTGACTAATGGAGTAGCAGTTTTTCAGAAAACAATGAATAAAATCATAACCAAATTTCTATACTAGGTTATCTAATAAGCAACAAAACAATGTGTCCTGATCCTGAGAGACTGAAGCCTCTTCTTAATCTCCATCTGCCTCAAAACGCTGCCGCTTTGAAACATGTCCTTGGTTTATTTTCTCATTACTCAAAGTGGATTCCTAAATTTTTAGAAAAGGTACATAACCTAATTAATTGTAAGGAATTTCCCATTCCACCTTCATCTCCTAATAGCAAATGATTTTCAGCTCTTACAGCAAGATATTTCTAATTCATTTTTGGCCACTGTTAAAAGCGAAGGAATATTGACTATAGAAACAGATGCTTCTGGTGTTGCTATTGCAGCTTCTTTGAGTCAAAACGGTCTAACCATAGCATTCTTTTCAAGAATCTAATTGTGAAAAGCATCTCTCAACAGTTGAAAGAGAAGCTCTAGCTATTGTTGAATCAGTGAAGAAATGGAGATATTTTTTGCTAGGGAATTACTTTCAATTAATAACAGATCAAAAGGCATTGTCATTTATTTTCGACCTTAAACATCCTAGCAGAATAAAAAATGACAAAATCATGCGCTGGCGTTTGGAACTGTGTCCTTACTCTTTTGATATTCTATATCGCCAAGGAAAAGACAATGTAACAGCAGATACGTTTTCATGAGTCTGCAGTATAACTTTTTCAGATAAGAAACTCTATGAGTTGCATCAGTCACTCAGTCACCCTGGAATAACTCGCATGAATCATTGGGTAATAAGCAAAAATTTGCCATATTCTTTAGAAGAAATAAAGAAGATGACCTCTTTGTGTCCAATTTGTGCAGAGGTTAAACCACGTTTCCTTAAGACTAAAAATACATTAATTAAAGCAACTTCCCCTTCTGAACGACTTAGCATGACTTCAAAGGACCATTACCATCATCAAGTCAAAACCGGTACCTTTTGAACATAGTTGATGAGTATTCACATTTTCCTTTTTCATATCCTTAAAGTCAAGTACGGACTTTTTTATAAAGATATGACGTCAAGTACGATAATAAGATGTCTAGATAATCTATTCTCTATATTCGGTATACCTTGTTATATACATTCTGACAGAGAAAGATCTTTTTTATCTGCCGAGTTGACGAGCTACCTTCATCAAGGGAGTAAGAACCAGTTAGACTAGTCCATATAATCCTGCCGGCAATGGACAAATAGAGCATTTAAATGGACTAATATGGAAAACCATCACATTGTCATTCAGTATAGTTCACCACAACATTCTACTGTTAAATGTTGAATACAGGTAAACATACTGTGACTAAATACTATAAGTTAGAACTTAAGGTTTTTTTTTATTCTTGCATTTCTGTTACCATAGGTTCGCCTAGGGTCGAATAGTAAACTTGTTAACATATGTAACTTAAATTTTGTTACTAATCAATAAACCAGCTGTAAAAAAACCATTTCAAAGTGTACCTCTGTTTTATTTATAAATCGATATTAGAAACGGGGAAATTTGTACAATATAAAACATAGTAATCCTATTACTTTAAATGAGCAATTCTTGTATCTATCTTTGTTTGTATCTCTGTATCTTTATATCTTTGTATCTGTCACGGATCTCGAAAACGGCTCTAACTAATTCAAAGAAATTTTGTATTTAGGTGTAGTTTTGATTTTTAAGTATACCCATATAGTTGTATTTCGTGTCAAAACGCAATTTAAAAAAAAAATCTAATTTAAAAGTTGAAAAATTTTAACATGGGGTCTTATGGGTTGCCATGTTGGTTACAAAATAACAACGAAATAGTAAATAAAGCAATCAAAACAGCTGTTTATAAACAAGCCATGAGATTGAGTACTATCCAAAATCAGCTGTTCATTGGATACTTTTTAATTACTGTTAAAAAACAAACTAATTTATACTGTTTTAGCAAGTTAGGATTAGAATAAATTTTGTCAAAAAAAAAGTAAACTTGGCAAAGATGGGTAAATTCTAACAGTCAATTTTGTAATAGGCCTGGCTTATTTCTGAAACATAGTATTGAGGTTATGTTAATCCTGCAATAATTTATACTACTGTATATTTAGGCCTGGTTTCAAAACTTTAGTTCACATAAGATAGTAGAATTAGGACTAAAATCGTAATGAAAGCCATGTATTCTAGGACGTTTCTAAAGCATGTATTTGAGGTTTTAATTAATCTTGTAATTACTGTAAATATATTTAAGCCTGGTTTCATAATTTTACAAACCGAGCCAAAGATTAACGAGATTCTTTAGCGAATTTTCCAACTGCGAGCGAAGCGAAGCAGCCATCTGAGGCCGAAGGCCAAGGCGGGGTTGGAAGGCGAAGCGTCCAGGGGCAGAGCCCCTAGTATATTATAATTTGTTGTTCCTTAAACAGATGTTTTACAAACACATGTCACAAACAGATTGAAAGATGTTTTATAAACAGATAATATATAAAGAAAAAGAAATAAAAACAATAATTAAGTTTTTTTTAGATTTTGCTTTCTTGGGAACTAATAAGATTGTGTAAAAAGGTGATTTTTTTATAATTTGTGATGAATGTGAATGTTACTTGATTGATAAATAAAACATTGATGTGTGTAAATGGACTATATTTTTATCAAGGATAACACGATCATCCAGACCCTGCGGTTAAAATGGTAAATGCAAGGAAATAATGATTTTTTCTCTATATATAAAATCCAAAACCCACTCACTGACTGATCACACAGTATCTCAAAAACCATACCACCTAAAAACTTGAAATTTGGTACACATATTCCTCATAGGTACTAGAGGCGCACTAAAAAAGGGTTTTAAAATATTTGGTCTGTGGTCTCTAAGGGTTAAAACAACCCCTAAAACAATAAATATTGTTTGGTATATATCTCAAAAACCCTATCGCCTAGGAATGTGAAATTTGGTACACATATTATTTGTCACAGGAGCTAGAGGAGCAATAAAAAGGAACTTTTTAATATTTATCCTGTAACGGTTGAAACAACCCCTAAAATCATAAATATTGTTTATTATGTATCTAAAAAAAGAACTACATCCTAGGAACGTAAAAATTGGTAAACGTATTTGTCATCAGCACTAGAGGTGCATTAAGAAAGAATTTTAAAATATATGACTTTTAAAGGTTGAAACAACCCCTAAAACAATAAATATTTTGTGTTATATATCTCAAAAACCCTAATACCTAGGAACGTTAAATTTGGTACACGTATTTGTCGTAGGGGCTAGAGGCTAAACAAGAAAGGATTTTTAAATATTTTGCCTGTAAGGGTTGAAACAACCCCTAAAACTATAAATATTACGTTTGTTATATCTCAAGACCCCTACCGCCTAGGAATGTGAAATTTGGTACACATATTTGTCACAGAGGCTACAGGCGCAATAAAAAAGATTTTTTTAAATATATTATCTGTAAGGGTTGGAACAACTCCTAAAACCATAAATATTGTTTATTATGTATCTAAAAAAAAGAACTACATCCTAGTAACGTAAAAATTGGTAAACGTATTTGTTATAGGCACTGTAGGCGCATTAAGAAATAATTTTAAAATATATGACTTTTAAGGGTTGAAACAACCCGTAAAACAATAAGTATTGTTTTTTATAATTTCCTTAAAGATAAAAACTAAAATTGTGTACATTTATTTTTACACAATACATATAAAAGGTAAACCAGTTTTACATTTGTTCACGTTCTGCTAAGGGGTGAAATTCTGTGTGGGGTAACAACCCCTAAAACTATAAATATTACTTGAATACCGCCTAGGAACGTAAAATTTGGTACACATATTGCTCATATTGGCTAGAGGCGTACGAAGAAAATATTTTAAAATATTTGGCATTTAAGGGTTGAAACAACCCCAAAAACAATAAAATACTTTCCTTAAAGCTAGAAAGCTGAAATTTTGTACATTTATTTCTTACAAGATAGCCTACATATAAAAAAAATAAACCAGTTTTACGTTTTATCATGTTCTGCTAAAGGGTGAAATTTAGGAACAGCCCCTATATCTATAAATATTAATTTAATACTGCCAAGAAACGTGATATATTTGGTACACATATTGCTCATATGCGCTAGAAGCACACTAAGATATTATTTTAAAATATTTGGCCTTAAGGGGTTGAAACATCCCCTAAAACAATATATGTTGTTTGTTTACTTTCTTTAAAACTGAAATGTTTTACATTTATTTCTTACAAACACAATATCAAAAGTAAATGAGTTTTATATTTTTGTTACTTGATGCTATGGTTTTGAAAATGTGATAACAACCCCTAAAAACTATAAATATTTATTTTTATACTTTCCTTAAAGCTATAGATCTAAATTTTTGTACATTTATTTATTACAAGTTTGATACATATAAAAAAAACAGTTTTACATTTTGTTACGTGCTGTTAAGGGTTGAAAATGTAATAACAACCCCTAAAAACAATAAATATTAATTGGTATTATTTCCTTAAAGGTAGAGAGCTGAAATTTGGCTCAAATTTTAAGAAGATATTTTAGACGTAAGCTGATCAAAACAATCCCGATCTATACATTCGCATATTAAAGACGTATCTGGGTGATCTGCAAACATCTAGCTAAGACTGTGATGTCTGTAGATGTAGCGGATGAAAACGAAAATACTCTTCACTCTATTTTTTAAAATTTTTTATTGATTTAATTTATTCGGTAGCCTACACATACCATAACGAAGACGATTGATGGACAACCAGTGAACAATATATACCAAACTAATTGAAAATATATGTTATATATAATTCACTGTCGTGAAATAATAGATGAAAGAAAATGAGAGAAAAATATTACAATTAATTATGAAAGGGATGAAAAAACAAATTCCCTGTAGCGAAGCACAGGTATTCAGCTAGTAAAAGATACAATACAATAATTTTTATTAATTTCTAATATTATTATGTATTACTAGGTACTGTCTACGTGTAGCCTACTATATTATTTTCTATTTTTGCAGTATTTACTATTGTGTGGAAAAGTTACCCTTCCTTCCTCCTCCCCAAACATTTAGCTTCGAGTCAGGGGGCCTCAAGAATTAAATTGCCTCAGGCGCCCTGAATCCTCTTGGCGGCCCTGCATTTCAATATAGAATTTCACGAGAAAACCAATGGTGAAATTTACGCATCCCATATCTTTAACCCGATTGAAAATGATTTATGATGTAAGTTTACTATTCGACCCTAGCCAAGCCTAATATTTTTGCAGACAACTACGTTGTTTTACATTCTCCTGTTAAATGTTGAATACAGGTACCTAAACATACTGTGACTATATACTATAATTTAGAAATTTTTAACAAATTATATCTGCTAGGATCCATGAAATAAGTTTTAGTACAATTTTCTGTCAATCCTAACGTAAGGTAATGTAATCCAATGTTACGTTAAGATTGGCAGAAAATTGTACTAAAGCTTATAATCTAGAACCTTTTAGGTTTTTTTTTTTTTTTTTGTTATTCTTGCATTTCTGTTGCCATAGGTTAGCCTAGGGTCGAACAGTGAACTTGCGACTGATTTATTAATATTTTGTGTATAAATAAAAGTAAAAAAGCCTAAACTATTGTGTAAATAATGTTGTTGGCCTATAACATGCAGTCGTGATAATGAAGGATTATAATTACCATATAAATTAATCAATAATATTCATTGGATGTAATAAAGTACAGTAGACTCCCGATTATCCGCGATAATGGGTGGCTGAACTTCCGTGTATAATCGAAATCGCGGATAATCCGAAACTAACCTAAAATGCCCTAGTAATTGTTCAAAATGACCGTAAAACTAAAATAAGTGCTTAATTAATCTTTACAAAAGGTTCAGGTAATAACAATTAATTTAAATATGTACAGTATTACGTACCTTTATATGTTGGAAAAATTACATAGTTTCACACACACTATTTACATATTTACAAAGAACAAAAACAAAATAAACACAGTCCAGTACATAACTACTACAGTACTACTGTTATCAAAATGCACTTTCAATAGCAATCTCTATCAGCATGGAGTAAAAAAGTCCTTTAACCCTAGAACTGCCAATACGTTGTTTCTGTAGTACCGGGCACGTTTTTACACTTTTGCAAGCTTTTAGTTAAAAAATCGTAAAAAATATTTATATTGGACAAAAGATGTACTATTATATATCATTTTTTTCCTTATAATGTGTACTATTTGGTAGATATCATAACATTTAGATCAATATATCTGGAAAAAAATTATAGCCTGAATAGTTTCAAATTTTGTTTTGTAAAAAATAAAGATTGACGTGACCACTATATCTACATGGAAGCTCGAGGTTGTTACGCATATTCTGAGATAGCCATTTTATTCATTATTTTATGCAGAAAAAGAAAATATATAGTTTATAGCATTTTTTTTTAAATAAATAAATTAGAACAATAAAAAGAAGAACACGACAAAAACCATAGAAACGGACAGAAAATTACTAATGTAAATAAAAATTATTACAAAAAAAATAGGTGATATATATGGTACATATTTACTATCAATATAAAAATTATTATACTAGAATCTATAAAATATAAAGGAAGTGGAAATTACCTGCAATTATATTGTCGAAAACCCCAGCAAACGTAAAAAAACGTTGAGTTGTTTCTATGTATAGCAGAACTGCAAACAGAACTATGTATGTTGGAGCACTATTACTTGTTCACATACCTACTTCACTTTATTTTGTTTGAAGTTAAAGAAAAACAGAACTATTTTACAGAACATATTTACACTATTTACACATTACTATGAACTCCCTACTCGGAATCTGGATCTGCACGCCTCTTCCTACCTGTATGGGATGCACGCCAGTAATGTTCAAAACGCTCATAACATAACTTGTGAACCCCTGCATTGCAACCAGGACACCAATATGATGACCTTCCATTTTTCGACCCACAAACGGTACATACCCTCATTTTGTTACCTGGCATTTTTTCAAAATGGTGCCGAGGACCTTCTTGAGATTGCTCACTAGCTTCATCATCAACACGGGGAGAGGGAACAGGGGGAGTACAAGGGGCAGCTTGAAGTGTACTGAGAGACTTTATTACTTCTATTATAAATTTTCTCCTACTCATTGGCTTCTCAGGTTTAGTTTGTTCTGAATAAACTATGTATGCGTTGAGCAAACACATATCTAATAAATTGAAGAAAATCTTCTTCCAATATCTACAGGTGGGCTTGTACAAGATACATGAAAAATTGACTTATCTTTGCAGTCGACTCCTCCCATCTTCTGATTGTATGTGTGGATTACAAGAGGCTTCATTGCCTGAGCACCACTTTTGCTACGAACTACTAGATCTTCGGCATGGCAAGCAGTTGTTAGCATGTACACCGGCTTACGACTTCGTATCTGCTTATATCCTACGAGAAGGGTTTTTTCTTCCTAAAATAAACTGATTGTTGAGGATTTAGTTTTGTGTTGAGGACAGCCTTTGACAGCTCCTTACTTCTTTTGTTTATTGTCCCAGTTAGGAATGTTTTTTCCTTCAGTAATCTCTTGGCAAGCGGCACCTTAGTGTAGAAATTGTCTGTGAAGACATGATACCCTTTCGCCAAACAATTAGAATTTCTTAGAAGATTGTAAACAACTTTTTGAGTAAAAGGGACTTCCCCTCCTTCTAAATAATCCTTTCCAGAGTAGGGGGATGTATGTAGAACATAATTTGTTTTGGAATCTACAACTTCAAATTTCTTTATTCCGTATTTGGCATATAAACTATGAAGGTACTCCTGTTCTTCATCCCTATCATACTCTCGTTGATGCTTAGATCTTGATAAGGCACATAATGGCGAATAAAAGCTGCATTAGCTGTGTCCAAAAAAGGGCGAACCTTTACCCATGGGTCGTAGCCAGGTTGGCCCCTGGGAAGTGAGTTGCTTGATGACAGATGCAGCATAGCATGTATAGCCTGAAATCTACTTCTACACATAGTTTGACTGTACCAGGGAATATTTTAGCTAGGTTCTGTGTCCCAATAATCAGAAATATTTTTTCTCCTAGTCAACCCCATGTTCAATAACTTTTTCATTTCATTTATAGTAACATTCTTCCAGTTTTTCAATCTACATTTATTTGATAAACCCACATTATTAGTGTTTATTTGTTCTGAAATTAATTTATTTGCATATGCATTTGTCTATCTTGTCACAATTTGTACAAGAGCAGGAGTAAAAAAAGATGAAAATAATCAATAGGTTTATTGGTTATAGGGCATTCTCTTGGGCCAGGGTTGCGAACTTTGAAATGTTGTGTAATATCTTTTGGCGTTTCAGGCGGGTAAACTCTTACCCATACTGGCTTTGGGTTTGGAACAGTTGGCCTAGGATTGGTACTAAATGACGTGGTAGAAGTGACTATAGGATTATTACTAGTACTTGCAGTAACTGTTGTTGAGTGACTTGAAGAAGAAGTAGTAACAACATTATCTGTAGGCCTGGTAAAGGGTAAATCTAGCGTCAGTGGCAGAGTAATATCACTTAGACTGGTTAGGCCTAGGCCTACATCATTGTTATAATCAGAATCTGACAAAAAGTCATCATTTGGGGGAATAACAGAATTGGTATCAGGCTCAGAATCATCTGAATCTACGTCAGCTTGATTAGGGATATACTCCTCCCCACTTCCAGAAGAGAAATCGAATAGGCCTAATTCATCATTTAGTGAAAGGTCACTTCCAGCTACTGATACATCACTAATACTTAGATTTTTGTGTATATTTACAATCTCACCATTGGTGTCATTTGCTTCCCCTAGGTCTAGAGATAAATCAGAATCAGAGTCATTTGCCATAGCAAGCTCCCTCAAATCACTAGATAGATCCCGATAGTTTCGACGATCCATCACTCACAATAATATTTACAACTAAATAATAACTAATTAATAAATAAACAACTAAATAATAATACAAAATTTCACTCTAATAAACTGAATAGCTAGATTTATGCGCACACACAACATCAATCACTTTCACCACAACCACTGTACTTAAACAACTGTGACGCTGACGACTGTGTGTCGTTTTATTTCTGTCCATAGATACGCACCAGCTGACATTCTATACCAAGTCCAATGAAAAAAGAAAGCTTGGAATCTGCTCTTTCCATCCATATCTCATATGACATATTTGGAGAAAGATTAATTCATACAAAGAACAGATGTTTTAAATCGTCAATTTTCGACGATCGGCAAAACGGCTCCGACGTTTGGCAGTTCTAGGGTTAAAGTGAGGATGAGAATAGTCCCGTTATGAAGGTTATGTGCTTACTGTATTGCCTTTGAGGTGGCGCTACAGTCTGCACGCGAGATAATGGGCCTCCACTCGCTAAACTTCGTTTGCCGTAGTATCGCATTTGGGTTACTTTACATATTTAATTTGTATTTTTTTGGCGATCGCGGTTAAGCCGCAACGCGGATAATCCACTCGTGGATAATCGGGGTTCTACTGTATGTAGGAAAATTAGTTAGGCTATAAAGAAATATAAAGTATAGAGAGGGGTCGGCCTTAAGAACTAAAGAAGACTAGGCTAAATTAAGATCAACATTATGTGCAAGCCACCAGGAGTGCTGATTTAAATGAAGTTATGTTAAATTAATTAGGCCTAACTTGTATTATTTTACCGTCCAAACAATCCTTGATAATATTTGGATACTTGATCCTTGATACTAAGCCCCATCATCAGATCATCAAAAAAATTGTAGTTATTAATTTTTCACAGTCCAAGTGTAAAATGTTTTACTTGTCAAGACATAAAATAGCCTACACATTAATAAAACTTTACACTACACACTAGCACATATAAAACGTTCTAGGCCTAGGCCTATGTGCTTTATAAACTTGTTACAAGTTCAAACAAAATAAATTAAAATATCAAATTGCTTCAGAAACAATTACTATGAAAATGAATAACTAAAATTTTTGTGATGATCTGATGATGGCTTAGTCTCAGCGAAACCGGTAATAAAAATATTATCAAGGATTGTTTGGACGGTGAAAAAATAAGGTAATTAATTTACATTAATTACATAGTAACATTACATTAAGATGCTGTAAGTCCAAACCACTTCAGTTTGGCAAAATGAACATGATGGAGTAGTAGACTAACACATCAAAGTACGAACAATCTATCTGAATACAATACAAAATATATTTGGTAAAGATAAAGAACGGCATGACCAGAGGTTTTTTAAAAATTTCTTCATATTATGAAAGAACACGTTAAACTGATTATAAAAACAACAAAAATTTTCCCGGGAAATAATATTTGTAGGAGTTATGAAAGAAATGAAAATTTAAATTGTATAGGTTAAGTTTCGACTTTACCGCGATATTTGACGTAATTATAACAAAATAAATCACTTCACATACACCAAACATGTAAGAATTAAATAAACTAAACAATATTAACCCCAAAAGTATCCACAAAGCAAGATAATGTGAAAATAATGTAACAAAACGTAAATTACGGAAACAAATACATCGAACAATAGAAAATACAGTATAACTGCGCATTTAAAATGGAAATTCATCAACGTTGCCAAATCAAACAAAATAGGTTATTGCACTGAATAAGGTGTGTATAAATCAAGGTAACTAGACAGTAAAGGTTGCCTAATTCGAGAAATATAAAAAAAAGTGGAGGTTTGAGTTTGTTTACATGACTATGAGGCAACCTTTACTATCTAGTGACCTTGTGTATAAATCTCTATTTGAAATCTGTGTACTACCATTGGCTGATTTCACACTTGGCGACACGACACCGACTCGGCACCGACACGATATCGACCCGATACAGTGGTCGTCACGATATCGGCAGACGTCTTTCACATTCACCGACTCGACGCCGATACCGACACGACAAATTGTACAAGCTATCGTGTAGATGACCCAAAAAATACATAGAACAAACAAGGATGTTCAAAAAAAAGTTTAAGGAACATAATAATCCGTCTGCCAACAAATTACATAGCTAATAAAAAAAGTAAATGTGTGCTGTCGTGGAACCCCCTTCAGGAACGAAGTTCATCACTCCTTTTCTTCAATTCTTTTGCCAGCCTTAAAGGCAACATACACACATAATTTTAATTTTTCCATTGCCGTTTATTATTATATTGTTTTTTATACAAATATTTGCTGTTTCCATACGTTTAATGTTATTATAATAAAGGTGTAGAATTAATTATAACATCAAAGCTAAGATGGTAAACACAGTTAAATGTACATTAATTAATTGTAAATACATTCAATAAACATAAAATGTTGGTTCACCGTCTAGGCCTAACCTACAATTATTGTGTGTTTGTTTAATTTATTTTACCTATCTTAACGGCAAAATACATACAATGATTTTATTTTAGGCCTAGACTTAAAATTAATTTCTAGGCCTAACCTTGCATAAAAACTGATAATATTTATGGGCCTATAAAAATTATTTTCCGATATCTTTATTCGGTGAAAAATTCTTTGTTCATGTCTTCAGTAAAAAAACATACATGGCTTACTTTCCACAAGTTCAATTAATGTCACAACTTCATATTTAAAATTAGACATATTTATTATTTATCTAACAGAAAAAAATATTTAACGAGGCCAAATTATTATTGATTGATTACCATAGCAACCAGTAAACAAACTGAGACGATATCGTACCGATAAAGAAGGGAGACCAGCAGCTCGCCGACATGTCGGCGCCTGTAACGACACGACATCGATATGTCGGTGAGTGTGAAAGCTACTCTTAAGTTTAAGTTAGTTTTCATGACCGACAACATCGTTCCGATATCGTGTCGGTGCCGAGTCGGTGTCGTGTCGGCAAGTGTGAAATCAGCCATTGACTATATATGCTTATATAGTCAATGGTACTACTAAACAGCTGACCGCAACATATGAATCTCATTGGTTTTGTAATTAATTAGCCAAGCGTTTAATAGAATAAAAAAAAATAGAGGTACTGACCTATACTGTTTAGTCACAGAATGTTGCCGATAACAGTATAATTATAATATTTCGTCGTTATTATCACATTATATAATTAGAATTAAAAAA
>JAGFPH010002985.1:78379-91646 GCA_018207615.1 Philaenus spumarius | reverse complement strand
TTGATAAGAAACTCCCAATAAATGATTTTTTCATTATCCACGTCAGGTTTTTGCGCAATTTCTCCCACTCATAAGCCCGTGTACAATTTTTGAGCTATAGCGTTCGAAAGGCAATTAAATTTCCTACAATCCTGTGCAAAAGTAATTCAGGTAGGCTTACAGTCCCCGGAACAACGAACAAAATTGAAAGGAATCTCCTGATAAATGATTTTTTCATTATCTGTGTAAGGTTTTTGCGCAATTTCTCCCACTCAACAGCCCGTGTGCAATTTTTGAACTATATCGTTCGAAAGATAATTAAATTTAGTACATCCTGTGCAAAGGTAATTCAGGTACAGTTTCCGAAACAAAGATAAAAATTGATACGAAATCCCGATAAATGTTTTTTCATTATCAATGTAAGGTAATTAATCAATTTCTCCCACTAATAAACCCCAGTGCAATTTATGAGCTAGCTATATCATTCGAAAGGCAATTAAATTTACTATAATCTTGTGCAAAGGTATATTTGGAACAGTTTCCGGAACAAGGAACAAAACTCGTTATAGGAAGGGGTAAACTCTCATTATAACATACTAGTTATTCCCTGATAAGAAAATTCGGCTATAGTAATGCGGCAGTGCTGCTTACGGGTTTTTTAAGTATTTTTATTGATGAAGTTCATTGATAGTTTAACTGTTAATATAGTAGACTTTACCACGTTCTACTCCTAATGTTCACTGATTAATACACACTTAGTTGGTTAAATCACATTTTAAATAAGAAAACTTTCTTTTGAAGAAATTTGGCGTCCCTTTTCTTGGTCTCTCGGTACTCATTCCCTTTCAAAAATGTCCGCTTCACTTCTTTGTCTTGCGTACGCATCCATTGACGTCATCGCCGCTACACACGTTCCTATTGGCTAGTCGCGGTGCCTTCTGGTTACGTATGTGAATTGCAATAATTGCTGTACTGAGCGGAAATTACCATGATTTAAATTTGACATGAGTTTTGTTTACTTATTGCATTTTTTGGTATTTACGGATTAACGATTATAATTTACTTTGGATATCACTGGATTTTCAAATGTTAATTTTCTATTTTACATTAAAGGATTTATTATACAAACCGTTTTATAAATATAGCTCATGGGTCAAGTAAAGTTCTGTTTTTTTTGAAGTGAAAACTTCTTTAGCGGCGTTGGGCACTTTTTGCTTGGGGAAAAAGCATTGAATTCGCGACCGTTACCACTCGAGATATAGTATGTATTATATATATATATATATATATATATGTATGTACGCAACGCGAATATACTACATAGCACTTCTTATTGGGAGAGGAAAAAGCATCAAACTCGCGACCGTCACCGCTCAAGATATAGTATGTATGTATATATATATATATGATATTTGTGTTATATGTATATTAAATACCAAAGTCAGCAAAGTCATTAATGTTTTAAATTATTTTATCCTTATTCCTCCTCCTCTAATATTAGTACGGACAAAAAAATATAAATTGGTCATAGAAGTTATCACTTCCAACGTGTGGTCTTAAGCACACTATTTAATTTTTTATAGGCTATTACATTTAAACTGTTTACTTTATCTTTAAGGTGGTATTTGTAACGTTATACTACCTCGGAAGGAGCTGCCTGAGCATAGCTCTATTACCTCTCACAGCGCTACTGATCGTAATCTCAAACCACATAGGCCACCCCCTATTGTTGTCAGTGGCATAAAGGAATACTCAGCTTTTCATAGCCTGGTCTCTTCTGTAGTAGAAACTGATTTTACTGTAAAACTTATTAATAAAGGAATTTTTAAAATGATTCTCACTGATAGTGAGCTACAGTGATAGTGAATTCAGTA
This sequence comes from Philaenus spumarius, assembly GCA_018207615.1. Lineage (NCBI taxonomy): Eukaryota > Metazoa > Arthropoda > Insecta > Hemiptera > Aphrophoridae > Philaenus > Philaenus spumarius. The sequence goes on along the minus strand of JAGFPH010002985.1, from coordinate 89,793 downwards.
GCTACAGAAGAGCCACTAAAATGCTATCAGAACACAAATTTGAATGGCATACTTATGAGGACAAGCAGAATAGGCCGGTGAGAGTTATGATTAAAAATCTGCATCACTCGTGTGATCCAGAAGATATAGTCTCTTATCTTAATGGTAAAGGCTTAGAAGCAACAAGTGCAGTGAACATGCTCAAATGGAAAACCAAGGAACCGTTGGACATGTTTGACGTAAACTTTAATTCTGGAACTGACATCAACAAAGTTTATGCTACTGACAGGATCAGGTCGAAAGTGACAATCGAACCACTTAGAAGATCGAAGTTAATTCCACAATGTAAACAGTGTCAAGCATATGGGTATACACGCAAATTTTGTGGAAATGAGCCAAGGTGTGTTAAATGTGCAGGACATCATCTAACAACAGAATGTAAGAAAGTCGCAGCAGACAAACAAAAATGCATTCACTGTGGTGATGAACACCCGGTTAATTACAAAGGATGACGGGTTGTCAAAGCATTGTAGAATTTAAGAAAAAACAAATGGAAACCTAAAATATCAAGAATTTAAACTCCAATGCACCGCACTAACACGGTAGATGATCCGGGCAAGGATAAGGATAATGTGGAGAAGATCAAGCGACCTATCACATACAGAGAAGCTGCCCTAGATAAATCAGAGCAGCACGACATCAGACCTGTTTCTAAAAAAAGTGATGATATTTTAACTCAAATTTTATCTGAAATCAAAGATATTACAAAAATTAATCAACAGTTAAATTCTCGGCTAATGAGATTAGAAAGTTATATGATGACAAATTAATTATGACTGGCAACCTTAGAATTATGGAATGGACTGCCAATGGCTTGTTAAATCACCTTCATGAACTAATTATTGTCCTAAATAAGGAAAAAATAGATGTTTGTTTAGTATCAGAAACACATTTTACAAAACATTCTTTCGTTAAAATTAAAGACTATAATGTATATCATACTATTCATCCAGATAATAGTGCTTGGGGAGGTAGTACAGTTATAATTAGGAGTTGTATTAAAACCTATGAAGAAGCTAAGTATTCCTCTTATGAAATCCAAGCAACTACAGTCACAGTAGCAATGACTAATCAGCTTTTGTCTTTGACATCCATTTATTGCCCTCCAAGATATGCTATTGAAGCTGATCAGTTTGTTTAACTACTGACTCAACAAAGACACTCATTCATTATTTGAGGTGATTTTAATGCTAAACATACCCATTGGGGGGTCAAGAATGATTACAACAAAAGGGCGCGCACCCTATGAAGCGGCACAAAAGTGAAACTGCGACTTTATATCTACTGGTAGACCAACCTACTGGCCAACAGATCCTAAAAAACTACCAGATCTTATAGATTTTTTATAATTAGAAATATTTCAAAACATTTTATTAAAGTTGAAGGAGGACTACACCTTAGTTCAGACCATTCGCCTATCTACTTGACAGTAAGTGATCAAGTAATTATAAAAGAAAATAACCCAACCTTAGTTAACAAATACACAGATTGGAATCACTTCAAAAATATTCTAGAAGCCAATATCAATTTATCTGTTCCATTAAAGCCCATTGATCAGCTTGAAGAGGAAGTGGATAAATTAACTAGAGATATTCAAAATGCTGCATGGAGTAGGACACCTGAAATACGGAGGAAAACTGCAGGGATGAATTATCTTAAAGAAATAAAAGAACTTCTTGCTGTTAAAAGAAAACTGCGCAGAAGATGGCATCAAACAAGAGCTCCGCAAGATAAAACAGCTCTCAACAGGATTACACAGCATTTGAGAAATGAAATTAGAGTAATAAAGAACGAATCAGTTAATATTTTTTATCTGAATTGACGGATGATTAAAGTACTGAATACTCGCTCTGGCGAGCGACAAAATGTTTGAGGAAATCAATATCTCATATTCCTTCTATTAAAAAGACAAATGGCCAGTGGGCTAGGAGCAATCAAGAAAAAGCTGAGACGTTTGCAAATTATCTTGTAAGTATATTCCAGTCAAATGAGAACCAAAGTTGTGATCTGGATTGTGTTGATTGTGTAAATGTCATACAAACTGACTCGGCTATTCCATTTGTCACCACTAAGGAAGTGAGGGATGAAATTAACAAAATTAAGATGAAGAAAGCGCCTGGCCATGACCTTGTTACTGGAGAACTTCTAAAACAACTGCCCATAAGGGCTATGATCAAGTTGACGAATGTGTTTAACGCTATGATTCGACTGAAACATTTTCCAAGCCTATGGAAGGTTGCTGAAATTATAATGATACCAAAGCCTGGTAAAGAACCCCAAGAAGTAACTTCTTATAGGCCTATATCATTGTTACCTATAATGGCCAACGTATTTGAAAAACTGTTTTTCAAAAGATTAAACACCACTATCCATCGCAGTAACTTAATCCCATCCCACCAGTTTGGTTTTAGGAATCAGCATTCTACCATTGATCAAATCCACAGAATCAACGATATCACAGAGAAATCATTTGAAAATGGAAAAATTTGCTCAGTGGTGTTCCTCGACGTCGAGAAGGCGTTCGATAAAGTGTGGCATATTGGACTGATCAAAAAACTTCAAAACCTGCTTCCACAAGGCCACAGTATGTTATTAAAATCATATCTATCTCATAGGTTTTTTAGGGTAAAGCAAGAAGAAGCTTACTACGATTTAAAAGAGATTAAGGCAGGTGTTCCGCAAGGTAGTGTTTTGGGACCATTACTGTATTTTCTGTATACCAGAAATATTCCTACGCCAAGACACCCAGATACTTATATTGCTACATTTGCTGATGACACTGCTGTGCTATCTGTAGGCGATACAATTGAGCAGTCTGGAAAACTGCAAGAAGAAATAGATTATATAAACAGTTGGGCCCAAACATGGTGCATAAAACTTAATGAATCTAAGTCAGTCAACGTTATACAAATAAAAAGATACATAATCATATTCATATTATCGCCAATGGTACTGTGATCCCACACTCAAACTCAGCAAAATACCTGGGCATGACTCTGGATGCCAGACTTCGGTGGAAAGACACGTTAAAAAGAAATACAATGAACTGAACATCAGTTTGAGAAAGATGTATTGGCTGTTGGGCAGAAAGTCCACGTTATCCCTGCACAACAAGCTAAAGCTATATAAACAAGTGCTGAAACCCATATGGACTTAAGACATACAGCTATGGGGATGTGCTAGAAATGCTAATAGGAAAATTATTCAGAGATTCCAAAATAGAACTTTGAGAATGATAGCTGATGCACCATGGTATTTTTGTAATTGCGATCTACATAGGGATTTAAAAGTGACCACTGTTGCTGAAGAAATTAAAAAATGTGCTCAAAGCCATGAAAGACTGCTAAAAATTCACATTAATGAGGAGGCGTGTAAGCTTCTCAATAACGATGAACTTCATAGAAGACTCAAGAGGACTAAGCTTTTTGAGCTGACAATCAATCATAGATTTTTTTGTTATTTTGTATTTTTACGTTGTTTTTCTCCCTTGTTTAGCAAGAACATATATAATGTATATTGTTAATATTTGGGTAGAATGTTCGCTGATATTTTTGTAATTAATTTCTGAAAAAAAAACTCTTTTTAGATTATAATTTTGACTTAGGAGCTATATATCTTTTGGTTAATTTTGGTCTTACTGCTGTCATATTTATGTTTCGGAAAATGTACGAGTGACTATCCCCAAAGCGGGCTATGCCTTTAGGGGAGCCGGGTGTTTCTTCTTTGTTTTTGTTTTTTCTCTTCCAGAGTAATGTGGGTTTTGTTTCTTTGAAGTGTATTATATATATTTTTTTTAAATTCTGTTTTATTTAAGTAAATGTGTTTTTACTTTGAGTTAAATAATACAATGTTATTGTAATAAGCTATGTATATTAGTGGTATGTATAGGTGTGTAAGTGCGAATGGGAGAAAGTGTTTATTTTTTAGAATATGATACAAGTCAAGGTTCACTTTATGTCTGTTGTTACATTTATCTTTTGTTTTCTTTCACTGTTTCCTAATGTATAAAATAGCTTTAATAGATGTGTTCATATTTTGTATTATGTATTGCTTCTGGAGGGAGTTAATAAATAATAAAAACTACTAGGAGCGCCGATGGGTTAACCTGACTGAAAAATTACATGTTATGTTGTTAGAATTACATGTTATGTTGTTAGATTTAAGCTGATTGTTAGTTCTTAGAACTAGTTGCAGTAAAAATAAAAATAATTTTAAAAAATAAAAAAATGCGCGTTGGGTAGCTATGTTCTTCTTTAGGTGCATTGGGTGCTGTTGGAGGGGTATAAAACTCAAGCTTAACGTCACGTCACGCTGTAGGCCTACTACTGTATACAGGCAGGCTTTTCCATAAGTAAAGTGCCAAACTTCGAGGAATGGTTCTATGGGTCAAATTAAGAAAAAAAGTTCATAAGACACACATTTGAAAACGCTTCGTTTTCTAGATATCCGCCATTTTATTATTTTTTACACAATAATTCTTATCTAGAGAACGGTTTGACTGATTGAGGTCAACAATGATATATATTAAGTTACCTAACAATGATATATCCAATTATGAGTTTCAAAATGGCGGCTGTTTGAAAATTTCAAACCTAAATTACTCAAAATCCGTACATTTTAACAAAAAATGTCAAGACACCTTTTTGTAGAACTTTTGATTCCCTTTCGGATGGTTTAATTGTCAAAACAACCGGATGAGGGATAATAGCTAAGTTAAAGATAATGACAGCAAACGTACATACAATATTGCTGTGTTGGTATAATAAACCAATGATTACACATTTTACCTTAACTATTATCCTTCATCCGATTATTTTGACAGTTGCACCATTCGAAAGATAATCAAAAAAGCTAAAAAAAGGATCTTGACATTATTTAAAAAAATAATGTATGGTTTTTGAGTAATTGAGGTTTGAAAATTTCAAACAGCCGCCATTTTGAAACTTATGATTGGATTTAATCGCTTATTTTTCTTGAGCTATATCATTGTTAGGTTAAACTTCATTCCAAGTTTAACTCAATCAATCAAACTGTTCTCTAGATAAGAACTAATTTGTACAAAAAACAAAATGGCGGAAGCGTTTTCGGGTCTGTGTTTATATGAAATTTGTTTTGTTATTTTGACCCATAGAACCATTCCCCGAAGTTTTGCACTTTACTTATGGGAAACCCTGCCTGTATACAGTAGTAGGCCTACAGCGTGACGTGACGTTAAGCTGGAGTTTTATACCCCTCCAACAGCTACCCAACGCACCTAAAGAAGTACTGTGGCCTGTATTACACTATAAAGTTCTTTTTCAAAGATCTTTGATAAAATTTCTTTGATGAAATATTTGATAGTGTAATATGCAATCTTTTATCAAAGTTGGCACACATCAAATTTATTTTGCGAAGGCCTGTATTACGCTATCAAATTTCTTTGTCAAAGATCTTTGATCAAAGATTTAAACAAAGATTTTTGACAAAGAACTTTGATAGTGTAATACAGGCCTTCGCAAAGAACCATTCTCCGAAGTTTGCCACTTACTTATGGGACACGCTGTATAATTTCTGTTCTGTGTACTGTACCTTAACTTACGGGAAACAGAAGAGATGAAGTTGCGCACGCACCGCGTAGTTAAGTATGTTATGTATTATCTATGGATATATACAATTTGATATGTTTGAATATAACCTGATTTACATTTACTTTTTAGCATTGTTGTCGAATAAATGTATTTTAACCGGTAAATGTGTACATTTATTAAAATGATTATAAAACTGTGGGCATATTTGTTCCTAGTGTTACAAAATCGTTTGATAAGGGTGACTTACATTATTATACTTCACCCGATATTCATTTTTTGACAGGACCTACGCTGTGAAGAATTTTTGTCTGCAGCCTTTTTTTCTTCTAGTTTGCCAAAAGGCAGGCTTGGAATCTATCCATTAAGCTTCACTCTACACTGTTTATTATTTGATTGTTGCACTTGTTCTGGCATCTGTATACGTCATTTTTTTTATAAAAAATATTTTTCCCGTGGTTACCTTGTTAGTTACTATTCAATACTGTATATCTCATAAATTTCTAAGCTGGTTAATGATTCCTTCAACATTGGTGTCGTGATGGAGCTTAAAGCTTATTGACCGCTAGGTTCGCTACCATCAACATACACAGTGCTGGTAGCAACAATCTTTATTGAAGTACAGATTCATAGATGCATTATAATTTGTATTTTTCGCCCTACAGTGTTTCCTTTTCTTTCTTTTTAAATTTTTTTATGTCGGAAGAGGTTAGGGTTGGAGCCTAAGGTAATTAATTACTATTTATTAACATTTGGAATATTTGATTTATTTTATAATTTATATTGAGCTTTATATTATCAAATTCGAAGTTTGCCCAGTAAATTTGAGTTGCTTAAATTTTTAGAAGAAAATTAGTGACGAAAGTCGAAAATACCACAAGATAACCTCATTGTCGTAGATAACCTTTCAACTTTGGACAAGAACTCTGTAAAGGCAACCTAAAACGTGTGATAAAATTTATGTAAACAATATCTTACTTCGTCAGTCCGTATTGCCTTGACCATTCATTGTTTTGCATAATATCCCTAATCTTGATACGCAGCTTTTAAATGTGCGTCATTATGATTAGTTTAATATAAGGGCAGGTTTCATTCTGGAAAAGATAGTTTGAATTGAGAATCTGACGTAGCAAATTTATAGGTGACTTAAAATTAGTATTAAGCGAATATTTTATTTTTAAAAGTGTTAAATTTTTAACAGTATTATTTAATTGTCAGTGTTAATTTTTTTTAAGTAAGTATACATTTTTATTTATATAGGCCTAAGTACTTAAAACCTTTTTTTCTCCAAATTTATTTACTGAATGTAGCCTATTGCTTACTAATAATGACTTGCGTAATGTTAGTACATACTGGTAATGATTGTATATGTGATACCTTTATCATAACAATAGCCACTTAGGCCTACTTATTTACAAAAATAGAGTAAAATAGACAAAGTAGGCCTAGTTTATGCAATAACAGAGTGTGTAGCCTACAATTACCTGAAACATAAATTTTAATAATACAAATATAGGCCTAGTCATAAATTTACTATAGGCTACGACTGGCTGATATTTTTGCAGACGACGACCTTCTTTTACATTCTACTATGAAATGTTGAATATGGTAAACGGACATACTGTGACTAAAGACTATAAGTTAGAACTTCAGGCTTGTTTTTATTCTTGCATTTCTATTAGTGTATTCCTAGGGTTGTATAATAAATTTGCTTAGATAAAATAAAACCTGAACACAAAATCTCACAATAAATACGTTTACTAACCTCAAACGCGTTTCAACGACAATGTCGCCATCCTCAGTGATGCACGGGCTACAGTAACTAAACTATAACTGATCTAACAGTGTGACAACGCACCGTATAAATACCTAACCAGAAGGGGCGTACCCTACAAGGGGCGTGTCATAACCTATGCTAAGGCGTTAACCACCGCCAACCGTTTATCAAATATCTTAACAATACAACTTAAATAAGATTGCTAAACTAATATTAATATTTAACAAAACATAGCATTATTACATTAATAAAGAATTCTGTAAAGGACCTAATTCATTATTCACAATTATGTTATGGTATTTGTTAATATAAAAAGTTTCCCAAGCGTCCAATGTGTTGGGTTTAGTTACATGTTTTAACAGTTTAGAATTTTCTATTTTAAAATGATGATTTTCATCTAAACAATGCTTAGCCATAGCAGATTTATCAGGCCTATTATATTTTAAATGAGAAAAGTGTTCTTTACCTCGTATCTTCATGCTTCTTATGGTTTGACCTATATACTTTTTAGGACACATTTCGCAGTTAATACAGTAAATTCCGGATTTGTCGTGTTCTTGAATTTTGTCTTTAGGATTACCCAGCATCTTACCAAGATTATTGTCAGCCGTCAAAGCTACATTCAAATTAGCATATTTCGCTAACGATTTTCTAACAACATTACATAATGGTGGGGCAAACGTTGTTTTAACCCATCGTTGTTGGGGCTTGTTGCTCACAAGAGTGCACCTTGATTCCTTGATTTTCTTGAAATTCATTTTTCTTACTATGTTGTCTATTAATTCTTTAGAATACCCATTAAAAATCGCAGCACCATACATATATTTCAGTTCTTTCTCGTAGTTATCCTTAGATAACGGCAAGTTAACCAGTCTGTGAGCCATAGAATTAAAAGCGGCTCTTTTATGCGCTGGAGAATGGTGTGAGTCCTCCGTTATATATCTATCAGTATGCGTGGGCTTTCTATATATACACTAAATGACAAAACATTGTTTTCCCTAAACACATTCACATCTAAAAACGGTAAGTTGCAGTCTTTTTCAATTTCCTTAGTGAACTTTATAGTGGAGTGAAATCCATTGATAGCGTCACAAAATTGATCAAGATTTTGGTTTTTATCAAATACTGCAAAAATATCATCCACATAACGAACCCATACTCGCGGAAAGTACTTCATTGAATTTTTAGCATTTATTTCAAATGAGCTCATAAAAAAGTTAGCAATAAAACTGGACAAAGGGTTTCCCATCGCGGTACCTTCATTTTGAACATAAAACTTGTTATTAAACTGGAAGCTATTTTGACACATGCACAAATTTATAAGTAGTAAAAATTCACCAACCTCACAGTCACTTAAATTGTTACAAACTAACCACTCCTTAATCATTTCTATCGTTTCGGACAGTGGAACACTTGGGTAAAGCGACACTACATCGAACGAAACCAAATATTCACTAGGCGTTAATGAAATATTTTGAACACTTTTCACAAATTCATAAGTGTTCTTTACGGCAAATGAAGGAGGAGGAGTAAGTTCTTGGAGGCGTGACACTAACCATTTTGAAATTAGATAGGTTGGCGAGTTGATTCCTGATACTATAGGCCGCATCTTCTTTCCTTCTTTATGTATTTTTGGCAAACAATATAATCTCGGTAAAACTGGATTTGAAACTGTCAGTTTTCTTCGAAGATTATTATCTACCAAACTTTTACAATTTTTCAAAGTTTCATTTGCGCTCTTTGTGAACTTTATGATTGGGTTTCTATTTTGCACTTTATAAGGTCCGTCCGCGAGCATTTCTGTAACAATTTCAGTATATTCATGTTTATCCATTATTACAATTGCATTACCTTTATCCGCCTTTAGGTAATGCACGTCTTTCTTCTTTAGTTCTTTTACAACTTTACCATATTTTACATTTGAAGTTGGTGTAACTTTACGTGTTTTTTCTTTCTTTACTTCTAATTTGTTCTTTACATCAGTACGAACACTGGTTTTCACATCAAATTTCGTGAATTTCAAAGCAGTTTCGACATCAACTAACAACGATTCCTGATCTTTTACCGGGTTTTCGATATTGAACTTTAAACCTTTATTCAATAAACCTAATTCATCTTGGTTGAAACTCTCACTACTCCAATTATGAACCAACTTCTGCCCAACAAACTGATCAATATATTTATCTGAGTTATCGTTTTCAACTTCCTTTTTTAACAACGATCGTAATTTCTTATTTAAGCGTTGGATTTTTTGGTTATGTTTATGCTTAATAACAGAAATCATTTTTTCAAAACGTTCGTTGAATAATTCATAATCATAACCATCCATATTCTTAATAATAAGAAGGTAAAGTTCGAGAGCTTGAAGTTCTAAGTCCGCTTGTTTAGAATATAACAATTTTATTTCGCAGTTTAACCAATATCTTTTTGTATTTTCCTCTATCCGTTTAGCAAAATTATTATTCGTAGGTATTTTAATTTTCATAAACTTTGGAAAAACTTTTCTTTTCCTACACATACTCAGAAACCAAATATCATCAGACAATAACCTAACCTTTAACTTTAATTTATGCAGCCGATTCAGCTCGGTCGACTTGAGTGCCATGTTAATAAATGTTAATTTTTTAATAAATTTGCGCCCAAATATATTCACTTGTAGACGAAACTAAGTGCCTAAAAAGGAATCAAAGAGATGGCTCTAGGTTAAAATTTGTCGTGAACAAACCCTAAAGTTTACATTAGGACACCTTGCCGATTTGCATTACGGTATTTAAAAAATAGCCTGAAGTTCTACAGTCTCTAGTCACAGTAGGCCTAAGTTATTTTAACTAACATTCATTAGGCCTATTCAAAAGTACAAAATGCTTAGGTTGGCAGCACCAAAATGCTAGTCAGTTTCAGTGTCCTAAAGTAAATTTACACCGATTATATTTAGATAGCTTAACACTTAAAAAAAAGTATCAACTGAAATGAACTATGTTAATATTAGACAAATAACAATACGAACCTTTTATTGATTAAAAGTTTGGCTCTAATTTAAACTAGGCCTGATAACAGAAGAAAACAAATTTACCATTTAACCCTCCAAGTGATAGATATCGCGATATGTTTCCTGCATCCTCAGTGATACAATCACTATATACCATTAAACACAGCTTACTAAATCTGCCACAAAATCGTCAAATGTCGGCTGAATGACGCAAATTTTATATAGTTTTACTCATAATGAAATCCTCTAACAAAAATACACAGATGAAATTTCATTTCTTGAAAATAAGTATGTTGGCTAACCTGAAATATCAGCTTACACTATGTCGAGGTTTGTTTAGTAGCTAAAGATGCACTAAACAAGGCCTTACTAATATCAATATAAAACTATTAAATGTTGGCCTATTGGCAAATTTCTTATATAGTATTGTTTAGAAAGTGTTAGGCCTCGGCTACGATACAAGCGGTGGGTGGCGAGCGTTACTAGCAAGTTGCCTGAGCGGCGGATGTGGCTACGATACAAGCGACAACATTCCCACAGTCAACGAGATGTCGTCACATGAGGAGCTAGTGCTGACGGAAATACTTAGTGAGATACCAATATTTATAGGAAAATCACAATATAGGACTAGGCCTACTAATGCTTTAACCGTAGGCTAGACTTAAGTGATATTTACTTTTGTCCAGAAATTCAGGTGTAACCCTGGTATTTTAAAAATATATACTTCCTGTGAAAATAATAATGTTAAACAGTCCCACAACAGAAAGTTTAAATCCTTTATGAGGTTTAAAAAATAAATAAACTCTTGAACAGAATGATAAATTCAAAAATTATAACCGCACAATTTAGAATCTTTTTTGTTTACAGTCGGATTTTCTTGAAATTTGGATTTTAACATAAATTCAGGTGTAACCTGGGGAGTGAGTTATTTTTAAATTATGCTACCTGTGAAAATAACAATCGTAAGTAGTCCCATAACAGAAAGTTTTTATCCATTGGTTGTTTAATCCATAATTCATGATGTTAAAAAATAAATAAACACTTG
>JAGFPH010002985.1:40132-73379 GCA_018207615.1 Philaenus spumarius | reverse complement strand
CCCCCCCCCCCCCCCCCCCCCCGAGTTGTGACCACCCTAGAAACGCGACATCATCGATTTTTTTCATCTAATAGATATCCCCAACAATAATCAAAAGTCAAACTTTGTCAGACTTTCAGTGCATACTCAACCCGTGTAGCGCCTGGACTATTAGCTAACTTATATATAACCCATCTAACTTCCGTGTTGACAAACTACACCGTTCTTACGTACAACACAAAAACACTTCCGCCAAGCTCATCCTTCCTTATTATGCTTCCTTGTTTACCTCCATCTGTCTTACGCAAAGTAATATCTTTACACTAAACATACTAACTCTAATACTGAATATAACTCATATATATCTTTCATACACACCCTATCAATTCGTAACAGTTGTTAAAAGAATAAATACCCTGAAATTTGTTAAACAAAACAGTTCTTATAGCTGACATGAGAAAGGTTGAAAGGTATAAGTTAGTACTTTATTGTATTCAATTAGTGACCTGAATAACAATGGAAAATTATTTGATTATTTAAAACAGTTTCTATTTTAAGTAAGATATATCAGAACGGTTTCACATCAAGTTGGAATGAAACTCGCATTTAACGGTGTAACTATGGTAAGGTATAAAAGACTCCTAAATATGAATTTTTTTTATTATGTTAGTTATGTTTTATATTACACTATGTTAGCTTATATTTTAATAAATTGTGATCATATAAATATTTTTCAGAAAACAACACCAAACATACAAATGAGTTTAGGCCTATTCTGAATTGTTTAGGTAATTTGTTAGCTGAATTGTTATGATTAAACAAATTTTGTTTATGTAGATAATAGTAGCCTAGGCTATCTATACTGTCTACATAAAATAGATTTACCTATTAAATTTAAGACTTAATTAAAAGCACTCCAGTGTAATGTTTAACTGCAGTGATCAAATATTTTGTGCTCAGTAGGTCTAACACTGAACGTATTCTATTGCTACAGGCCTAGTCCTATTTTTAATCTATTTTTATAGTAGAATGTGTATCATACTATGTCGTGCTACAATTGTTTGTTTTGTAAGTTAAATTTTTTAATTTTGTATAAGTTATATAATTGTAAAATTAAATTATGATCAAGGAAAAATAGAAATGAACTTAATTTCTAACATTTATTTTATGCTTTCATATGTAATCATAAAATATCTCATTGCTTACAATAAAGCACACCGTCAATAAGGCTGTAGGCTACATATTATTATGATGCTGGGCATAAGATGAAACTGGCTATACTAAGAAAAATCATAATCGACATATATCTGTTTTGCAGTCATATTCATAGATCTTTTGAATGCCAATATTTCTTTCGCATATTTTTATAATATTAATCCACCTTCTAAAAGGAACTAAATTTATAGTTTTAATAACATTTTCAGTAAAAATGATTTTAAGAAAATATTTTTTTGTAGATCTTTTCCTTTGCAAACATTTGTTTTCCATTTTATAGTTACCATATATTAAGTTTTGATCTATTCTAAATCATCAAGCGACTTTGGAAAAACAATATAGCCTAAGAATAAATTACCGTACCTATGGCAGTAGCCTACCCAAACTAAAATTTACTATATTTCAACACTAAATATAATAATAGGATTTATATAATTTTACCCTGAACTAAATTTTGAATGAATTATTATTATATTGCCTCAAAATTTAATTTACCCAATATCCTGAAATGAATAGTGAGCAAGTACAGAACTTATCACCTACCTTTTGTAGGCCTATCCCTTGTAGTTAGTGTACTTCAGTACACCAAATCCAGGGAAATCTCTATGTTACCTAGGTTACTACTCAAAGACCTCTGAATTTTGCTATTGCCAGATATAGGTTATAAATAATACTTCTTTCCCCTTCTCTCAGATAAGTCATTTTTTCAGAAAGCTATGTCTCCAATTCAACATCTTGTAACTGGATATGTAAATAAGAAAAAGATAAAATAAAATATTCAATAAAATCTATTACACCATATGCTTCCAGAATTTTTCAATTTCTCATCTCTATTTGGAAGTGTTAAAATTACTTCCTTGTTATAATTACCTAAGATGATAAAATGAAGGGATTAGGAGACTGTGACATATAGATGGAAAGCCATATTGAAACTATAAAGTTCTCTTACAACTAGGGAACCGGAAGAAACAACTTTTGCATGGTAAATACATTTTTTACATGAGTGTATTGAACACAACACTGATAATAAATATGTTCCCAATAAAAGGTTTGTTCAAAGGTTTGGATAAATAAAACCAAGAAAATACCCTTGAAACAACATGTTTTGCATAAGCACTTAAAAAACAAAAATATATTGTATTATGATAGTAGACTTTATCTCTACAGGTTCGGAGTCTAAGTTGAGATACTTTATGATTTATTTATAGCTCAAATTATAACATCTATAATGTGTGATCTGATATGGTAACTACTTTGTACAACACGTCATTTGTTGTCAAGAGGTAAACAAAACTAAGTAAACAATATAATTTCAGATTGAACTTTGAACATCCAAAGCCGCACTTAACTCGAGAAGCTCTAAAATAGTTTCCTACTTTTAATTTATAAATTCTCTACATTTATTTATTAGTGGCTATTATTTAGCTCCTTTTGATTAATATACCAATACTCATCGTAAATAGTGCTTTAAAAATTTCATACAACATAATGATATTGTATTTAATAGCACTCACAAATCATAATCTGTAATGAAATACGACTGTCCGTTTTTTATTATGATCTTGAGATACTTCCAGCATTATAATATTGTACTTCTGTGAAAAGTTAATTGATAAAATTTTATTATTTGCTACGTGTCGTAGGGGGGGATGCACTAAGAAGGTTTGGCATCCCTCGCGGTGCTCGAGTCAAACAACGCTCAACACATACAATACATCCATCCAATTACATACATGAAACAATACATACACTCCTATTCTCACCTTCTTTTAGGGTTTTGACTGTGCAGGGCCATTGCGCGTTGGGAGTGCTGAACCTGCCAGAGTTTTGACAACCTCAGGTTTGGTAAGGCTGATGTGAGCTTGCTCTGCCGAGATGTATGCGTGGTTTCTGATCTGGGGCCAGCCACTTTGGTTCTTGGTCAGGAAGTGTTCGCGGTGTTGAAGAAAGTCGGATTCTTCCTCACAGTAGTATCGGGTTCCAGACTGATGCCCATGCAGTCTGGCAAAAGAGTGATCAGGAGCCTCAAGGAACTGGGGGTTCGGAAGTGATCTGAATATAATCTGATGGGCACGCCCTTACCGAGTTCGCCCGATACCGCTAACATGATGCGCTGGACAAGTAAAACCCATGAAAACAAAAATGTCAACCCACAATTTAGCACAAAGAGACATCATTCAGATTCGTCTGATGAGTCTGTAAACAAAGAATTGTTTAAAAGGACAAAGGAGAGTGCTGCTCAACAACCATCTGAGTTGCCATCTCCCAAATTTTTAGTTTTTTCAAATGCCGAAAAGAATCTCCTTTTCTAGGTTCTCTTCAACTGCTTTGTATTATGATGCTTTTCGTACATATAAAACTGCTTAAGAGGCTATGCCATTCACTATCGGCATATCGCAGGATTCTCCGTTAAATAACCCATTTACAATGGATAAATTCTAATCTACCTTACTGTTGGCTATGGATTCAGCTCCCGGACCCGATAATATCGTATATTCTATGATTAAACACATTCCAGAGTCGGGTAGGGCAGCTCTTCTCCAAATATACAATCGTATATGGGATGAGCATATCTTTCCTGATTCTTGGTTGGAGGCCATAAACCAGGGAAAGACAAAACTGATCCAAGTAGTTATTGTCCTATCACTCTCACCAGTGTTCTATGTAAACTGGTGGAGAAGATAGTCAATCGGCGGCTTGTGTGGTACCTTAAAAGTAACCAACTGATCTGTAAAGAAAATTGTGGTTTCCGACAGGGAAGATCATCTATTGATCAGCTGGTTTTGTTAGAGTCGGCCATTCAAAATACCTTTCTTCTTCCTCAGACACTTGTTGCAGTGTTTTTGATCTTGAAAAGGCATATGATATGGCTTGGAGAAGAGGAATTCTAAATATATTACAATCTTGGGGTATTCATGGGAGAAACTTAGCATTTATTAAAAATTTCCTGTCTAATCGATATTTTAGGGTGCGTCTTGGATCCACCTTATCAGATCAATTTTATTTAGAGAATGGTGTCCTCAAGGCAGCGTACTTAGCTCCACTTTCTTTGCAGTTGCTATTAATAGCATCACTGCTAATATCCGATTACTTATCCACTGTTCTCTTTTTGTTGATGATTTTGCCATTTACGTGGCAACCCGAAACACGGCAACCGCAGAAAGAACACTGCAATTAACGATCAACAAATTACAAACGTGGTCCAATCAGACAGGATTTAAGTTTTCCGCTGCTAAAACTAGATGCATTGCTTTTACTCGTCGCAGACAGCATTTTAGTCCTACTTTATACTTAAACGGAACTCAACTTCACTCCGATAACACTATCATATTTCTAGGTCTTATATTCGACCATAGACTCTCTTGGAGCCCGCAAGTGACAAATTTAAAATCACGCATCAAGATCTTAGATATGTTAAGGTTAAGAGTTTTAAGCGGTTCTCATTGGGGAGCCGATAGAACCTGCATGCTGCATTATGTCCGTTCATAACACTGCTCTCCGTCTAGCATCCGGAGCTTTTTGTTCCAGTCCCATTAGTAGTGTGCTTGTTGAAATGGGTGAGGGGTGAGCCATCGCTTGCGCGACACAGACAACAGCTGCAATTGTCATATATGTGTAATTTGCGCTCCAAACCTTTGCATCCTTCATATGATATTGTATTTAACAATCCATTATTTGCACAGTATGAATTCCGTAAACAATCTGCTGCTCCCTATGGGATCAGAACCATCCATATACTCTTGGAACCCGCAAGTGACAAATTTAAAATCACGCATCAAGATCTTAGATATGTTAAGGTTAAGAGTTTTAAGCGGTTCTCATTGGGGAGCCGATAGAACCTGCATGCTGCGTAATGTCCGTTCATAACACTGCTCTCCGTCTAGCATCCGGAGCTTTTTGTTCCAGTCCCATTAGTTGTGTGCTTGTTGAAATGGGTGAGGGGTGAGCCATCGCTTGCGCGACACAGACAACAGCTGCAATTGTCATATATGTGTAATTTGTGCTCCAAACCTTTGCATCCCTCATATGATATTGTATTTAACAATCCATTATTTGCAAAGCCTCATGTTGATCTCTCACTGTCTAGATATCTAAAACAAACTATACCCAATGTTGTTTACCATCAGGAATTTATATCCATATGTAAACTTTACCCATCAAGTCATATTATTTTCACTGATGGCTCTAAACTAGACAATGGAGTCGGATGCACATTTGTTCTGTGAGGAAACTTATGGATTAGGTACCATCTTCCTCATTTGTATATACAGCAGAACTTTTTGCAATACTCAAGGTACTCAATATTGTTAGTACAACACCGAAGCACCTTCTTATAAGTTCAGAATCAAGAATTACACTTAAGTCTATTCAAGACATGTACTCTCCTAACCCTTTGGTCAAAGATATTCTGTGCTCCACGCACAGATTTTGGCTACGGGGCATGGGGGTGTCGTTCTGCTAGGTTCCGGGTCGCACCGCTGCTAAGGAAGCTACTTCCTTACTGCCTAGCGTGAATAGTGTAATGTCGTCCGACTGTATGTCCTCTTTAAAACAAGTCCTGTTTAGACAGTGGAAAGAAGAGTGGGTAGCAGTACAAGGAAATAAATTCCGCCAAATTAAAGATACTGTTTGGCCATAGATATCCTCAAACTGCCAAAGTCGTCGAGAGGAAGTGGTTTTTTCTCATCTACGCATTGGCCATTCTGGGTTAACGCACAGGTTTCTAATGCGTCGGGGGGATCCGCCGCTTTTTCCTTACTGCTTAAATCTCCTTTCAATTAAACACCTACTTTTAAATTGTGTAAAGCTAAAACATGTTCATAAGAGGTTTTGCCTACCAAATTGCATTCGGAGGATGCTGGGTGATGACTCCCAAACCATTAATATGGTGTTAGCATTCCTCCATCGGTTGAATGTAATTGGAAACATTTGAAGACAATATACATTTACGTAACTTAAATACCATGTTAAGATTTATTTCTTGTTATTTTAATAAGAGTTTTATTCATTGTCATGTAACAGAGCCCTTTACAGCCCTGTGACAAGTTGTTATTGTGTAATTATTGTTGTTATCATTGTTATTTTATCGTATTGTGTCTGTAGTATGTGTAAATTAAAAGTTGAATTTATACCTGGGTTGATCGTATCAATTACTTATTTTTGTATCAAATACTTATTAAGTCTATGAGCATTACGCAAATGCTCTTCGTTTTCCAGGCGATGATAACCACCCAGGTTTTTTGCCTGTATAAAAACTTTAACTTCAAAATTAATTAGCCTATATTTGATTATGTATGTAATGAATTTTACCATGTTATATTAAGACTCAATATAGTCAGCTGCTATGCTTCTCTGATTTTCAAGTTATCTCTACAACCTGAGATTGCATTAATTTCTGTGTTTCATTTAACTTTGTCATATGAAAAGCGTCAAACATAAGGCGTTTTTTATTATTTTGATGTGGAAATTTGTAAATATTGGTAAATTAATCATAAATTGATTTCTAACTTCAATAATTTTATTCGTAACTTTTATTTTTAACAATATAATTTTTGATTTTCCAATTATCTCTTACATCGCAGTTAGGTGCCTAGTCACATTTGAAAAAGTGGTAACACTTGGGCAGATGGTTTTCAATTAAAGAAAACCAATGCCTCCAGTTTCTGAGGCTGAAGGTTGAACATATCATTTATAACCAGTAGAATGAAAATTGACAGAACACCTAGAAAAATAAATTGGAATAGCCTATTAAACATTCCCTATTGTCTGTAACTGGAGAAAGTGAGGTTGTGTATACCCATATTGTCATTTACATTCTATATGTAAACTTATGATTTCTGATGCAACATAAAGATCCATCACATTGTATACTGTATTTGGTTTAAATCATAACAAAACTTACAACATATTTAAATATGTAATTTTGTTTACTAACTTTCCTTCAGAAGACTGAAGTAGCTGCACAAAGAAAAGCTCATCCACCTATAGATTCCAACGCTATGGTTCAATTTGTTACACCACAATCAGGCACCACTATCCCACCCTGATAACTCCCCTATGTGTTTGTGGTAACCAGTGATATTAAATTGTCCATATCTTTAATAAGGACGAGAGAGGAATGGTGTTGTTTACTTCCTGTGGACTGTTGACAAGAAGCTCGCTAGTTTTCGATTCAAGCTTGTTAACATAAAGTCTTATTACAGTTAGACATTTTTGTAGAATATACTTTGTCTGTAGAATCAGGCAATGATATTTATAAATATATTTCAAGCAAACAAATTTATTTTATTTTATTCAGTTTGGTTAATAAATTAATTATGATATTTTATAGAATACATACTATAATGTTGACATTTTGACTGTGTTTGTTATAGGAAACTAAAACAAAATGATGTTCAACGGGACCAATGCTTTCCTCATCAAAACAATTTTATACTTTGCAAATAATACTGTGTTTAATGAAACAGATACTAACACTGCCAGTCCTGAAGTCAAAACACATACGTTATATCAAATGGAGAAAGGAGAAGGTGAGGTATGAATAGTGTTAAGTAGCTTAATTTAATAATTTATTTTATAATAATACTTATTTGATCATTCTAAAAATTATGTATCACCACCATGTTTGTTTTGGCCAAAGTTTTACTGTACCAAACTCCACTTTGCAAAGCTGTAATGTTTACGCATCTTTCTGTCATTATTTTCCATTCCTTATTAAGAAACTAGCTGATGTGACTGGCTTTATCCGTGTTCAAATAAGAAGCTCCTCTTGAGCTTTCTAGGAAAATTATTAAATTAATGTATTATGAAACAAAAATAGATATTTAATCGTCCACCTACTATTTTGTGCTTGTAAGTTTAATTTATTTAATCTCTTGTTGTCTTGGTCATTGCGTAATTGATAGTTTTGAAAATATTGTTTAAAGTTTTTAGATCAAGCTCTCTGGTTGTTGAGATGGGAATTCGACTAATAGAATGAGCTGTTCTGTTTTGCATACACTGTTCCCACACACTTAAGTAACCTTTTGTAATTTTTTTTGGTTCATTATTACTTATAAAACATAGTTAATAATGGTCTATTGCTTTTACAAATCTTAAACCCAACACATAAAATTACTCACTCTTATCTTTTATATGTTAAGATTGTTACCCCTCTTTCTTATTTATGGCATTAAATTTGAATGTCACATCTGTTTAATCATTTTATCAATACTTTTGTTTATTGAATTCTAATTGACATCCGTTACATACTGAGTGATGTGGTACCTCTACAAATCTTTTTATCTACAATAATTTTAGTATTTAGGCTATTAAAATATTTGTTTTATTAATAAGTATTCAATAGGTTATTGAAACAGGATAGTATATATACAAATGTGATCAAAAAATATTGTGAATAATTATGTTACACAGTAATATAATTTTAATTAATCTCCTTCAAAGCATTTCTAGAAGGTGACTTTTAGCACGTTTTTTTTTAGATGAGCCAGAAGTCGTATGGTTCTAAATCTGGTAATGCGGTTGTGGACAGACAGGAACACTTTTTCGGGCCAAAAACTCACGAATAGAAGCAACTTGTGGCACGGCACATATTTCAATTTATAATGTACTCTTGTCTTAGCTAGTTTTCAGCAAAAATTATTGATACTAACAAATATTTAAAGTTTAACCTCCATATTCATTTATGAAACAACTGCTATTAGAGCTAATGTCCATGTGAGAAATTTTTTTAATTTTGATGTGAAAAAAATAGAACTACATAATGACAAAAAAATATATAAAAATATGCTGCTCTATAAACTATTCTAAATCCACAAGAGATTTATGTTTTGGTAATTAATGTATGTTGATTAATAATATAGTCAGTACTTTGATTGTTTGAAATCGATTATTATTTTCATTGCCTCTTAATTAATGTACATGAATGTGTGTAAAACTATAATAAAAAATAGTTTTGCACTTCTAACGTTCAACATAAGTCAAAATATCAACACAATAGTGCCTTGATTAACATTTTTTAAATCTTGAAATAATTTAATTACAGTTGTATTTTCTCTTCCATTTGCATAAGCTATTCTATTTAGCAATATTTTAACAGAATATATTTTTTTGTATTTGGAGTACGTATATAATTAGGAGACCAATTAGGAGACTAGCTTTATAACGTTCAGCTAAACTGCAGTCAGTGATAAACTGGAAATTAGGACTTTGCATTCTTATGACGTTGTCATGATGACATCTTTTCCATAATCTAATTATTTAAAGTGTTTGCTTAGCATTATTTCATAACAGTAAATACAAATTATCAGTGAAAAATTCAAGTATTCATCAAATTTACTGAGTGTACAGACATTTATTTACTCCTTATGTTAAATATAAAATCAGTGTTTCATTAATGAAAAGTAAATTTTATCTTAAATGAAGTTCTTAAAAGCAGAAAAGGAAAGTAGTATAAATAGGACAGTTAATCAGGTTATTTTGGTTCACATGATTTTGGTAATTATTTATTTAATAATTGTTAATATTATTCAAGAAATGAATCCATTTTAAATAAATCGTTCAAAGTCTATCTATTCTTTCTAAAACGTGATAACCATGGCCTGCTACTTCTTATGAATTTATTTAGGAAAGGTCAGACAACATTTTGATAAAAAAAGTTTATCAATTTTATTTTGAGATAGAGGATGTATGGATAATCTTTCTAAATGAAGAATAATCTATTTTGTGTTTACCTGTAATTATTTGTTACAATTTTCACCACTTCATCTTTCTCCCACTGTTGAATATTGTAAATCTGTAATGAAATAATTTTTAAAACAGCTGAGGTTTTTAATTAAAGAATTTGTTTAATGTTTAATGCCTTTATTTTATACCAATTAGACTAATGGAGATTGGGAAATAGCTCAATACGCGTAAGCCGAACACCAGTAGATTGAACTTGAGCAACTGTGTTGAAGCACAGTGGAAAGGTCATCAATCCAAAAATCCCATTGCCACGATAAAAAGTGTTATCCCAAAATCTGTAAATTAACAGACACCGTTGTTCCCTGTGCGATCACAGTTATAACCAAGATAACTTGCAATTCTACTATAAGGTCGAGTTGGGAAGGGGGAATCTATTACCTGTGGAATAGTTCCCCAATGTGACACTTAGCATGCTTTTTTCTGCTCAAATGTGTCACACTTTTTTATTCCAAGACATAGAATATCAACTGCTGTTTGTTGCAAATGTTTTGGCGACACAGGTTCATTATCTGACCTTCGTACATGGGACAACTTTGTACCTTGGACTTCAAAATGACTTTCATCAGAAAATAAAGCTTTCCTCCAATTCTCAACTTTCCAAAATTTATACTTTTTCGCCCAAGCCATCCGTTTTTTCTTCATAGCAGCTGTTAACAGCTGTTTTTTCCTTGGCCCTTTGGCTTTTCTGTTAACAGCCAAAAGACGTAGAGTTCTAACTGTAGAGTCATGGATGTGAACTCACACAGCTTCTAAGTCTTTTTTCAGTTTAAAACTATTTTTTTCAGGATGAACTTTGCTATTTTTAATCAAATTACTTCATCTTTAGCTGTAGTTTTTCTTTTCCTTCCGCAAACAATTTTTTTTTAGGGGAAATGGATCCAGTTAAGTTTTTTAATTTAATAATATTTACAGAGATCAAACTAACCCCACATTGCTCAGCTGTTTGTCTTTGAGTCAAAGAAGTATGTTCATACTAAGTTATAATCTTGCTTCTTTTCCTAGGAGTTACATCCATATCAAAAACTTATTGTAAACAACAAATAACCAACCACTCACCAAAATATCCAGAAAGTTTTTAAAAACCACGAAATAATGACAATAATATCACTAAACACATGGATACACAAACATAACCTCCTAAGTGTTGTATATATAAATAATGTAGAAACAATGAATCACATGTAAAAAAAGAATATAACCCCATCTGTAAATTGGCCAACGCCAAAAACTAAATTTACCTCGCTGTTCAGATTAATTTGCACATGACTGTAGCTGTGAGATTGTGACTCATAGATGAACAGACTTAATGGACCTATTAATAGTAATGTTCCCACTTCAAAATTATTTAACTGGATTCTTTAATTAACATAGCGTGAGGATTTGTAAAATCTAAATAGATTTTCTACATGGATTACTAATATTAATATTTTAATTCAAATTCATTATTTTATACTTAAGCAAAAAATGATTAGTCATATGATATGAATATTTTAATTTACTAAGTTTTTCTTTGCAGATCCTGGTATGCGCTGTTATCCCGGTTTTGGGTGTTATTCTATAGACTTTCCTTGGACAGCTGAGTCCCGACCGGTTTCACATTTTCCTGAACCTCCGGATAAGGTGAACCCAAGATATTGTTTGTTCACAAGAAAAAATCCAAAAGAATGTCAACTTTTGAATCATTCGGATCCAGAATCCATATACTCATCATATCTTATACCTACACAATGGGTTTACTTTATTGCTCATGGATTTCTTGAAGGTGGTGATCGTCCATGGATGCAGGTATAATACAATATTGGAGATGTTGTAAAACTTGTTATTTGAAACCACGATAGCTAATAAAATTTAGTTTGCCAATAAGTAGATGCTATTTACTATTTATGTAATACAGATTTGGATTTTAAAATATATAATAAGTGGAACGGTAACTATACAAAATCCACTTGATGGAAATAATGGAATTGTTGTGAAACACACTTCAAACCATGACAGACAAATATTTTTTTAATCCA
Source organism: Philaenus spumarius (assembly GCA_018207615.1). Lineage (NCBI taxonomy): Eukaryota > Metazoa > Arthropoda > Insecta > Hemiptera > Aphrophoridae > Philaenus > Philaenus spumarius. The sequence continues at coordinate 61,425 of JAGFPH010002985.1, read as the reverse complement.
GTTTACCTATATCTAGTTAAGCGCTGAAAGAGATACATTTCCAGAAACATATATTGTATTTTCTAGACTTTTGACAAGGGTTTTGTATTTAGATAAGTACGAGTACTGTATAGGTTGTATTGGGTTGTTGTGACACCACAATGAATTATTTTAAAAACTATTTGGTTGTAAAACCAAATCCTTTTTCTGAGTTAAATGTTTTGCAGTAAAAGAACCTAATTTAAACTTCAACTTTTTTCAAAATGAACACTGAAGAATTCAATTTAAAGTATGGACCAAAGCAAGTGATACTGAAACGTATGACATATAGGTCAAAAAATGCAATTAACCCTACAAGTGAGATAACATCGACCAATATCTGGTGTGATCAATGGTTCAGTTGGTAAAGGTTCGGATCCCGGTCTTGGTCCATGTTTTATCACTTGTAATTTAGTATGACATATTATGTCTATGCCAGTTGATCAGTTTTGGCAATTGTAGTTATAGCAGTAGTTATTTGTTGATTTTGAATCAAGTAGTTTAGAGGTTAATATGGTATAGCAATTAGAGAACTTTTTTTTAACACCCACTAAATAACATGGTATTGTTGTAAACAATTCAGTAGAAACTGGAAGGGTACTTACCCAAAGTTGTACTGGAGGATGCAATACCATTGGTGATGCAACACTTGATGAAATAGTCGTCCTTGATTTTCATTGTTTGTTACTATAATTGGATGAATTACCATATTCATGAATTACTATAATTCTGATAAATACCATATTTGTCTAAATGGATTTATAAAGAAGAAACAAACAACTCGGTTTCTAAGTTTCACTTAACCAGACATCATTATTGAGAAACGACTTCCCAGTGACCATTTAACTCTCTAGTATTTTTGGAAATGTTATCCTGGGTCCTTATTTCATTGAAAATGACCCACAGAATCAGGTGACTGTAAATCAAGTACGATATAGGGATCAAGTTATCATGTCTTTTGTTAGGGACATGAAATGTTTCTGCCGAGAATTAAACCTGGCTCAGAGATCAATGGTTTCAGGAGGGGGCAGGCTAATCACTTTAATTAATTCACTTTACTTTCAAAAACGTGATATCCCTTAGAGATGACATTTCATGTTCCTCTAACTTTCCCAATCTAACACAACCTGATTTGTATGTATGGTCTATTCTAAAAGAAGCGAATTTACCTAACAACAATTGACGTGTTGATTCAGAAGATTGTGGCAATCATAGAGGAAATGGCTCACCACTTTTCAAAGAAATGTTTAAGAACCGACACAGACATTATGAGTCCTGCTTAGAGCATAATGGAAATCACAATCATTAAATAATTAAAAGTAGTTAAATTACTATATTTTTAGGTATGACATTACGGTGAATTTGTTCATACATTCACAGCGCTTCGAACAGTTCACATTTTGTTATGGCCGTGTTAAACACTTTAAGAAAGAAATAATAAACAGTATGCATATTGTATTGTCAGGGTGCCCACTCAACCGTGAAGGCGTGAATTTCGTGTACCGTGAATAAGAAACCGTGAATTTCGTTGTCAAACCTTAAAAATCTAAAAATTTTTAAATTACCATAGAACGAAATTATCACAAGAAAATAAAAGAAGTTGTGAGTCATGTTAATGTGTTTTGGAACTACAGTATTTGAAATTGAAAAACTGTTGCAACTTGCTAGCAGCTTTGTGAAAGACCGAGATGACTCGTGACGACAAACCTTGAAGAACGTGGAGGAAAGAGAGAAGGGGTGGGGCTGAGTGAATTTGAGACTATCTTCTAACAGACTACAGTTCTAGTACTCGGCTTTGTGTAAAGAGTTGTTTTCTAATTACACAAAGTAACAATGGGTCAACATTATATTAACATTAATTTCTATAATAAAATATGATTTATATGTCTATAGTTACAATATTCTTTTAATATTCCTGTTAACATTGTTTTATTGTAATTGTATGTAATTGATTTAATCATTGTATTAATTATCGTGCAATAATAATAACGCGAGTGGACATTGTAAGGAACATGGCTGGTAATAAGCAAATATTAGTCAAGAAAAAAATGCCAGCCGGTGAGAAAAAACTATGCAGTAAGGTGCCCGGTTTAGTTTGCCACATTACGGGAAAGTGACAAAGTGGTAGTGCGAGGGGGAAGGGGAAGTAGTGTGCCCGCCCTCGCTACTATCTCCTTCTCTCTCGTACAAGTACTCAAAATAGGTCGCCGTCTTTAAATCCATCTATAACTCCCATTGCAGTGATGGGTTGATTTACGATACCACCCATACTTTTTTTTTTCCTTTATCGATATTGAGAGTCAATAGCCGAAACTCGATATCGAGAGATGTTCAGTTTAGTTTATATCATTGTTAAGTAAACACTTCTTGTTTTATTTGAATTCAACTATTCATGCTTAAGCTTAGTTATTTGTAAAGATAAAGGTAAAGTAGGCTCAAGGTCAACCACTTATGGATTTGCTTCTTACGTGTCTATTTATAGAATTAGGGTGCCTACTGTGACGAAAAGTTACAAATTCTATAGATCGGTAACTAAAGTATAATACTGTAACTATATTTATTTTAGTTCGGGTAAACATTTTGGACATTTTCGGGATTTACGTTACCCGTGATTTATGTTTTCCGTGGGAGTCCCGACAATTGCCTTTGTTTTATTTGTTAGTCATTCCTGCAAATAACTACATTTAATTTCTGCTTTTCCAAATTTTACAAGTGTTATCTATATAACCTTTTCGGCGAACCTTAGCGGTTGTATTTTAAATTAAGTTTGAACTCTGGTATTTTATAGAAACAAGAAAAAATTATTGTTCTCGTGAGTATAGGTTTTTTCGCTGACACGCTGTTTTATATTAAATTGAGTTTTAATGATGTCGTTTTATAAAATTAGCGCTAATAATATTCGGGAGTCGCATTCTTTGCGGACATTCATCATTGTATTTTAAATAATATTTCAACAATAGTAGTTCATAAAATGTTCATAAATTGTATTCGAGCATCGTTTTTTTTTCGCGGACTTACGCTGTTGTACCCTATATTACATTGTGTTTTATAAAATTAGCGCTAATAATATTCAGGCATCGTATTCTTTGCGGACATTCGTCATTGTATTTTAAATAATATTTCAACAAAATAGTAGTTCATAAAATTTTCATAAATTGTGTTTGGGCATCGTTTTTATCTCGGACATACGCTGTTGTACCCTAAGTATATTACATTGCGTTTTATAAAATTAGCGTTAATAATATTCAGGCATCGTATTCTTTTGCGTACATTAGTCATTGTATTTTAAATAGTATTTGAACAATGGTAGTTGATAAAATTGGCACAAATGGTTTTCGGGCATCGATTTTTTCGCGGAAATACGCTGTTGTATATTACATTGCGATTTAATGCCGGCATTTAAAAAAATTAAAGCTAATAATATTATTCGGTCATCGTATTCTTCCGACCGGGAAACAATAATTTTGGACTTCACAGAACAATTCACCGCCCTCGGGAATTGCTAAACGGAGTTACAGTCGTTCGCTGCGCGTTAGAACTGCTTTATCTAATTTAATGTACCGACAAGACGCTGAGCGACTGCGTGACCGCCGTGTTTATACAAAAATGGCGTACAATTCATGTGGACGCGGCGGTGACGCTGTCGCTCGTGAGCACCGATCTCATACTAACTCTGATTTAACTAAATGCTTCCGCTGGACGCAACTGCCGAATTGCCGCGTGTCGCTCGTGCGAACCAGCCCTTGTAGTCCGAACGAGCGTATTTGTAGTGTTGATAAGCCATAAATATATAAACTTTATTTCTTGTTTTCGACAAAATGTTCGGGAAAAGTCTGGAAGAAGTCGGGAATTTTATATGGGAAATTTGCTAGACACCCTGAAAATAATAAAGAACACTATTGTTGGATTGTTTAACATTGATATAACTTTATGTTTAAAAATGGATCGATATTGTATACACTGATTGTGAGTATATAGTTTTTGATGTTAGCATCCCAATGGTTTATTTTTACTTTTCAATGAATGATTGACACCTTTTTGGAAAATACTAACTGACCTTCAATTTAGGTTTCGTGTATACGATTATGTGATATCAATTCATGTAATGTTTTGCAACAATTTAAACTAAAGAGAATAAACTTTTGAATTTTGCTGAACACTTGTACAATGTTTATATTATTTTGATTTGCAGAATCTAACGACTGAACTTCTAAACCGTTCAGATGCTAATGTAATAGTTGTAGACTGGGGTTCTGGCTCGAGTCCACCATACACCCAAGCTGTTGCAAACATAAGGCTTGTTGGTACAGTGACTTCGATGCTAATCAAAGCAATGTCGGTAAGTTTTGATTATTTGATAGTAATTTCTTTGTCTTATTTTATTATTTAAAGACAAAATATCTTAGATTCAATTATAGTAGCCATGGATCAGTTTTATAATTAATACTAAATTATAAGTGAATACTCACATCTATTGATCCTTGTTGTTTTCTTTCTAAAACAATTGCAATTTCGGACAATTGTCCATCATTAGGTTCTATCACGTACACATAATAACATAAAAACACGTAGTTCACTCCGTGTGGAGTTCGTTTAGTTCAAACACGCACTTTTTGACATCGAACATTGACGTGCTCGTCGGTTTTTGTATTTGTACTGATCGAAGTTAGATTATGCAATGACATGACATTATACCATGTTCCCTTTCCTTGTCTTGTAATTGTCGTATCATACAATATGTTTGATTTAAAGGACAGTTGGTTGTTTAATATGTTGTTGGGTTCAGCTTTTGAGGCTTTGTAAATTTCAAATTCCTCTAATGCATTTAAAGTATGTCCTTTTTTACATTTATGTAATATACTCATTACTCATGTTGGTGTTAATATCAGTATATGAGTGGAGGTTATTGATAAGGTGTTCATGTCATCCGTTGCTTGAAACACATATAACTAATAAGCTACATTTAAATACTGTATTACTTAATAATATTGTTATGTATACATTTTTGACAACATTGAATTTAATATCGTTATACAAAACCAACTCGATTGTTACCGCACACAAACAGGCTGCGTCTATATTGTTTGTTTTTTTTACCAAACTATGTCGTGTTTGGTATCATTCTTCTTATTTTTTCATGTACTTTTCAAATATTCTATGGAAATTTGCAAATTATGATCATGAAAATAAAGTTAATTTCCTAGTGGGGATGCAGAAATGAGACGCATTAAAGAATCAGGTGCTGCGGAAGCGAGTGATCTAGAGGACAGGTTACTCCATACAGACTGCAGTTTTATTCACTCGACTGAATGATATAAAGAATTTGTTTTAATTATGCATGCTTTCATATTACTGTAGCTATGTTACTGACATTTAATGTTTTTGTTTTTTTTTTTTGCAGACACAAGTTGGTGTTAAGTCTGAGTATTGTCACATTATTGGACACAGCCTTGGAGCACATTTGGCTGGTTATGTTGGTAACATACTCAAAACAAAATATGGTCTAAAATTAGGCCGAATTACTGGTAAGTAAAAGAAATGTATTGAAAGAAGTTACTAGAATAACTTCACATATATTATTATTTTTTCATTGAGGAAATAAATAGCACTTTGCTGTGAAATACAAATTATTTAAGGTGGAGTGAAAATATTAGGTCTAAAGGCAATATTTTTCTAGAGATTGATTCAAAAGGTTGAAGTCTAAGGTTCCTATAGATATAACTTACTAAATATTAATTTACTTTTCTAGAATTTTATGTATCGTAACAAAATTAAATTATAATATTTTAATAAACTTAGCAATGAATTTGTTTTATTCACAATAAGAAACTACAACTGCCTTTGAAATTTCAATAATTTAGTTAAATCATTTGGATGGTAGGGAAATGGTGCATTTAGTTAGACATCTCCTTCCTTGCTACTGTTGAAACTTAGAATACTTTTACACAGTTTTGAGGCTTGTTACTAATTGTTCGCCCTTATTAGTCTTATTGGCATACAATTTAAAAAAATATGTAACTATTAAAAGTATTACTAAGACTAACAAATATAAATTTGTTTTGCTTAATTTTCTTACTTTATGCCAGTTAGATTAATGAAAACGGGAAGCAGCATGTAGCGGAATTAAACCAAACACCAGTAATTAGGCTTAAATTATGCAACTGGTTGAATGAAGGTTCCAACTGTAGCAAACTAGAAGAGCATGATTAACGACTGTGCCACTCTATTCTCCTAAATAAATAGTAGGCCTAAAACAGTGCCATATGAATATGTGCTAATTTAGTTGTATTCAAATTTGAATACTAATAGATTTCCTATTAAATAATAATTAATAATAAAAATCTGTTTAAAAGAAATGGAAACAATTTACTTAATCTAAAACATTTTTTAAATTGAGGCAGTGATACAAGAAGCCTTTTAAATATTGTATCTGTATATGTGAATATGGTTTGAAACTATAGCCAGGCTAAAGTATGGTTGTGAGTGTAAGTAAAGGTTTTATGTGTGTGTATGTGAATGTGATACTTTGAATTTCGTTTCGACATCATGTGTTTTTTGTATACTGATATTGTTTGAAATTGTTGTTTAATTGTGTTCACTATCTTATTTTAGAACCTGCTTTTTTTGTCTAAAGTTTACATTTGTTTTTTACAAACAGGGCTAGAAAAGCATAATTGAAGTACTTAAATTTGTTGTGCATAAGAACAATTTTACTAACTCTTTGTAACTACACAATTTATTGTATAAAGCGAAAACTGTTAGAAAAATATATAAAACCATTTTAATAATTTTAAATATATTTTTTTTATGTGGGAAATTGAATAGTTGAAATACTAAAATCCAAACTAAATTGTAATTTACAAGTTTGTATCCATCCTCTAATTGTAGCTCTCAATTATTAAAATATGTAGCCAACATTTGAAATCATTGAAATTATAAACTAGTTTAAAGAATGAGCTGAACTTATATTTGTATTATATCTAGGGTTAAATTAAAATTCTTGAACGTCCTATAACCTTACTATGTTTTTTCTCATATTTTTTATTGTATGCAAGAAGTGTTTATTGTGAATTACGATCAAACGTAACCATACAGTTTTGGCTTGACTTTAGAATATTAGAAGATGATAATGTATTTTTGATGTAGAAATAACATAATATATATTATTTGTTGTAGGCTTGGATCCCGCAATGCCACACTTTAGCAAAACAGATCCAATTGTTCGTTTGGATCCCACTGATGCCATATTTGTTGATGTTATTCATTCTGATGCAACTCCATTTGTCCAGGGAGGTTAGTAATTTTGCTTGAAAATTCGCTTTTTTTATAATATTACGTAGACACTTTGCATGGTTCGTATGAAAAGTTCTGTGAAATAAATAAGTTTTATGTAGCCTATATTGTGTAACATATGCAGTTCTTCGAATGTGTATAAATTAAATAGTAGCATTATTATTATTATTGTTTGTAATCAATGGTCATCACAAAGAAATAAATTAACTAAAGTAATATTTAAAAAGCAGACAGTTAATTTGAAAGTAAGTCAAATTTGTTGAGCAGACAGCTTTAAATAAAAAAAGATAGTATGATTGTAAAATTTAGAAGAAATTATAAAGACAATGTTAACAAATTTAAAAGGTTCGCGGGTTGAAACAAACTGGATGCACAATTGGGGCACACATAATTAGATCAAAAGTTATTGAAAGTTCCAGAACAGTAGCGATGTTTTAGCACTTGAAAAGCATATGGTTATAGTTCAATCCTGTATTAGGCTCGAAGGTGATTGGACGTGTGTCTGTAAGTTGAGTGAACAAAATAATTTACATAGGTAGTAAAAGTTGACTCTTGTAAAGGTGGATGCATGAAGGTGTTTGAGTTGTTAAAAAGTAAAATATAAATCATCGTCGTATTCAGTTTTTCTAACATTTAATGTGTTAAGGAATTTTTTATGGAGTTGGAAAACAGTTAAAGAAAAACAGTGCATTATTACGAAATCGCCTTGTGTTTGTGCCTATATTAAAAACTTGAACAGTTTTGTTACTCGAAGTGCTACAAATGGGATATTTTGGTTTGTGTGATAAATAAACTAAATACGGGTAGAAAAAGGAAAACTTGCAAGTATTAGATATAAGTATAATAATATTTCAATTTTTGATACTGTCTGCTTTTCTTCAATATTTTTATTTTATTCAAAAAATTAATTGAAATAGTGAATTTTAATATTCTTAAGATTTAATATATGCTTATTAATATGTTCAATTAAAATTGTATAGTCAGTCATCATGTGAGTCGATTTCTTTTGTTTTGCATCCACGATTCAATTCCTAAAGTACTTGTACAGTGATCGAATCTACGAAACTCTAAATTTAATCATTTTTATAAGCATTAATATTGGTTAATCACTTGTAACAGTATTGATAGGAATCTTGACGGAGTGGTATGGTAGGCTGTGTGATGTCACAATCACATGGTTTGTCAGGCCATTTTGTTGGGAACTGGATTAGTGTGTTACGGGTGGTTTATTGAAAGATGGAAGTTGAATATATAGCATGTGTTATAGAGGATTGTTTACAAATAATAAGTAGGCCTACATTTTGAGGTTATGAATTTAAATATTTTTATTTAAGCTTTCAATTGAAATGTAATTACATTTTTATAAATCAATAGTTTTTATAAATCAGTTAATCATTTTTTATTAATAGTTTATCAATATAAACACATTATATATAATTTTTAATAAATAACAGGTATTTTTAATTCTAAAACTTTGGCAAGTCGGCAAAAACATGTTTTTTATACATGTAACTATATTAAACTTTTGTAACGAACCTACTTCGTTATAATTGTTTTACCTATATATAAACAGCAATAATTTACTACTACAAATATAACAAAAACCTGCACAGGATTTAGTTTAATGATTTGTAAAGAGTCAGTCCCCAAATTATGTATATTTCATTGTTTTATTTTACTCCATTCAGAAAAGCACTGTATCTCTTGCTTCCTAAATCGACTGACTGTGATAAACCTCGCCAGTAGGACTACTGTTTGTTTCAGTAGTCTTTGATTGACTTTTTAATTTGCCAAAATATTGTTTTCATTCTAATATTTTTGAACTCTTGAGTAAAAAAATTATGAAAATTGGTACAAGCAATAATTTGAGATAAAGTAAAAAATAAGTACAGTAGAACTCCAGTTATCCCAATCAATTGTGACCAGACCCCATTCGAATAATCAAAAATTCGGATAATTGGATTTTTCCAAAAAAAAGGATAAATTTTAAACTTTTCGGGACTGGCTTTGCATTTACACGAGTGCAGTAAACTGTCCTCACATAGTACGGTCCCGTATACACGTTTTATAACTGTAACATTTGGGTACTAGTATCGTGTTAACGCGACTAATATAATTCTTTTACTGGCATTAACTACAATCTATTAGCTTTAAAACGAATTATATCGATAGGAGGTACTAGGTAAGAGTAGAAAATAGATAGAATAAAATCATGTTGCCAGAATGCGTTTACTAGGTTTTGTCGAAGCCTATTTTGAAAAATGAATTAGGAATATATGCTTTATCCAAAAATGAAATTTGATTATAACAAATTGTAGAGAATAAATCATAGAATTGAACTGTATACTTGAAAATGTTAATATAACCTTATTTTATAAATATATTTCACTTTGTTTCACTAAATTACGATTAAAGCCAGATGCATTGTCCCATGCTTGAAATAACCTAGTCTGAGCATGAATTAGGATTTAGACTTAGTCCTGAAAAGGTTAATTAATTACTGTTGTTGAAATTGGGAGAACAATACCACTGTATTGTTTTAAATAAAAAGAGCCTTTAATTAATTAAATAAAAAGGAACTCTTTTACATGTTAAGCGTATATACATTAATGAATGTCATTGCTTGCTGATCATCTCGGTCAAAGTAAACTGTTTAACTGTAATAATCCGTTTGACACCTGGCGCCTACACTAGTTTTGCGGAAGGAAGGACAATAGCGCGCTAGACAGAATCATTATTTTGCGAATCGCAGTACTTTCCCGTCTTAATTTGGTTTTCTGAAATTCTGAAAGCGATTCAGATAATTGGAGTTTTACTATATTGATAGTTTATTACATAAATCTACGCATTTATTTTTCAACTTAATTAGGTTGTGTTTGGTATGTTCATTTTTTTTACAGAAATTTGAAAAATATTCATGCTAATTTAAAAAAAAGAAGGAATTTCACAAGTTTAATTACAGCTAATAGGTGACTCATAAACCCAACAGATAGCCCGAGTCCCATTTTACGGATGGTCAACTCTGAGACTGTGTTATTATTTAGATAAAATGATGGATACAGACAGCTGATTGTTAAAAACTAATAAGTCTTTGTTACCTAGGGAAGTCTAAGTTATTCTCCAGTGAATGTTTTTTTTTTTTTTCAAAAAGGTTGAGTCATTTCTAAGATGAAAACAAACAATATATATACAAACTTTTGAATTGAAAATGTTTTTGTGGTCTTAGAACCATGAAACTAAAAACTATGTCAACATATTTCTGCTCTACATTAAAGAAGACTGTTATGGGTAGTCTTTCTTTGAAATTAGCCTAAAATGTGATCATGTCGTGATCAACAATGACAAAACAGATTTATTAGTCTGTGCTACAGATTAGGTAGATTGTTATTAAATGGTGAAGTCAAATACAATGTACTATAAGTGATTATTCAGTCATATAAAGTCTATCGTAGGTTGCTTTTGATCAAAATGTTTCAAGAACTTTTATTTGAAGAATGTAATGTCAAGTTTACTTTTTATTTTCTAATTATTTAGTTCATGAGTTAGTAAAATTATAGAATTGCTTTAAATATATGTATATAGAAAAATATAAGTTACTTAAAGATGTAATCATACATTTTTGTTTAGGTTTGGGAATGAAAGAGCCAATTGGACATCTTGATTTCTATCCCAATGGAGGAATAGACCAGCCTGGATGTAATGAGGGAATAATGAAATACATTAACATGGAGAAAGGCAGCTTCTACAGAGGTAGGTAATATATTAAAATATTTATTTATTATTTTCAACACTAAATTTCAGTTTATACAGTAAAACTCCAAACTTCAACTATCCAAATCGCTTTCAGAATTTCAGGAAAAAAAAATAAGACGGGAAAGTACTGTGATTCACAGAATAATGATTCTGTCTAAGCGGGCTATTTTTCTTCTCTCCGCAAAGCTAGTGTAGGCGCCAGGTGTCAAACAAACGGATTAATACAGTCAAACAGTTTACTTTGACCGAGATGTTCAGCAAGCAATGACATTCATTTATGTACATAGGCTACGCTTAACATGTAAAAGTGTTACATTTTCATTTAGTTAATTAAAGACTTTTTTATTTAAAAATGCAGTAGTTTTATTCTCCCATTTTCAACATACAGTAATTAATTAACCTTTTCAGGACTTACATTGTCTAAATCCTAGTTCATGCTCAGACTAGGTTATTTCAAGCATGGGACAATGCGTCTGGCTTTGTATGCCTGGCGCTAGCAAGAGGTTTGTTTTACTCGTTATAATTTAGTGAAATATATTTATAAAATAAGGTTATTTTAACATTTTGAAGTATACAGTTCAATTCTACGATTTATTCTCTACAATTTGTTATAATCAAATTTCATTTTTGGATAAAGCATATATTCCTAATTCATTTTTCAAAATAGGCTTCGACAAAACCTAGTAAACGCATTCTAGCAACATGATTTTATTCTCTCTAATTTCTACTGTTAGCTAGTACCTCCTATCGATAGTCGAAATAGTTCATTTTAAAGCTAATAGAAAGTAAATGCCAGTGAAAGAATTATATTAGTCGCGTTAATGTAATGATAGTACTCCAACGTTAAAGTTATAAAACGTGGATACGCGACCGTAGTATGTGCGGATAGTTTACTCTAGTCATGTAAGTGTGAAGCCAGTCCCAAAAAGGTTAAAATAGACCCTTTTTTTCGGAAAAATCCAACTATTTTTTATTATCCGAATGGGGTCCAGTCCCAATTGATTTGGATAACTGGAGTTCTACTGTACTAAACAAAAAATGAAACCAATTATCTGTTATTGTCTATGTATAGATATGTAAGCCAAATTCGTCTTCTTAAAATTTAAAGTGTTATCTCATTTATGCAGCACACTAAAATAAAAATTATAAACATTACTGGTTAAAAAATCAAAGTTTTGACTTACAGTAAAACTTGTTTGTCAAGTTTTTAGTCACTTTGTAGGTTATTAATTTATTTAGGACTTTATTTCTTCTAATATTCTATACTAACAATATAATTGTAATAATATCAGATTTTAATTGCTTTTCTTTAAAACATCAATAAACAAAACCTTCAACCCTATCTTGGAATGTACAGAAAAAATGTCTTACCAGGAAACATGGGAAACATTTATGTGGCCTTGGCAGGATTTCTTATTATAGTGCATTTTGACTTTTAGAGCCAACACATTAACCTTTAGGAGGCATAATAGATCAGATAGCTGGCTTTGTTAAACCACGATTGCTGAACTTGTATCAATTGATGAGAATGTGAAACCAATTCCGGTCGCCAATTTTAGAGTAGAGTGTCTGCCCAATTATGTTTAGAAATCTTGACTACACGTGAAAACATAAGTAGCTTATGTATACAAATTTTCAAAAAAATTTCAATGAGTTTAATTTTTTGAAATATAATCTTTCCTTCGTTCAGGAAAAAACAGCTACTTTAAATACATTATGGATAGAGAAACTCTAAGAGTGTCGTTTAATTCTTACTAATTTATTACAACTTATTCATGAATTTTACTTATATGTCTGTACTAGCTGACCCGTGCGAAGCATTCGCATTCTAACTTACTTAAATCACACTTAATTAAAGAACACACCATATATTTAGTATCGTATAGTGCGTATTTAGTGCGTCATGGGCATAAATGAGGGTTGAAGTAAAGATCATCAGTGTTGCCAACGCCAGGAAAATATCCCTGCAACTTACTTGATCCTACATCACTGTTACTTTCGGATTCTTTATTTCTTTTCGTTTTTGTATTCCTTCGTATAATTGTATTTTGTATTTTTTTCCGGTGTAGCGGTTAAGAAAAGCTTTAAAATGATGCCTCATTCATGTAATTTGATGATTTATTAAGTAAGTTATGACGTACCGACAAAAAAATGGCCTTGAGAAATAATATATGTGATTTTATCATTGCAAATACTTTCTAGGTGTAAGGAAGATGTTAGGCTGTGACCATGTTAGAAGCCAGGAGTTCTTTTCCGAGTCCATCAATACAAAATGTAATTTCCTGGCAGTGGAATGTGACTCTTGGGAAAACTTTGTGGACGGCAATTGTTTTGATTGTCAATCTGATAAGGTATGTACCGTAGCTGTTAGTTACCATGCTTTACCATGAGACGATTCGAGTCATTACTTCAAGCAAATATGTTACAATAATGTATCCTGAAGCCTTTTAAATTGACATACTTTTCAACTATATATTTCTATTTACATTTTGGACTTAGTTGTTTGTAAATAGTATGAGCTTAATTTAATGCAATTAACCAAAGATGAATTTCCGTTTCTTACTAAATTGCCCTCACAATTGCCTTAAATAATGCAGATGTTTCAAGGCTAAACTTTTTGTACAGTAGGCTCTCTACTGGACAGTTGGTTCTAGCTTCTCATTTTGTGTAAATGTTTGTCTGTGTTAAGAGGGCACTGCACTCAGCCAGCCGCTTGTGGTTGGCTTTTAACATAGGAACAAAGTTTAAATGGGCGTTATATGATGAATAACACCGTAAATAAAGTAAAACTTTACTATCAAATCGTAGAATTACATACCTCATTGCTTATAAATCTCTTAAAAAATAATTATTTGTATAAATAAATTTTGTATTATTAAAAGAAGTAAGTTTTCCATAAGAGGAAGGTATAATTTTTTCTGAATTTGGATGAGAAATAAAAATTCACTGTGACTATCAATGTTGTAGAAAATTATATAGCTTTAAAGTACGTTTCTTTAATAATGTTCCTGTAGAGATAAAAAAATAATTTTCATCTAAAAAATATTTTTCAAACGGATTTTCCAGTACCTTACATTATTAATCGCTATAGCGATGTGCAAGAAGTTTGCCGTGTTTCCATTATAGTGCAGTGGTGTTGTGTCGATGCGCAGAAATAGTTTCTTCCTTGTGCATATACATCTAATCCTACTGGGAATTATTCGATGAAGTCTTGCTTTGTCTTCATCGCTTGTCTTGATACCTCAACTCAGAAATGTGTCCAATGTTATCGCAGAAGTTGTTATTAGAATATAACCTATTATTGGATCATTATGTTTAAACATTTAGTCCTTCTTAATTTTATATGTCGGCAACGGCAGATTATATTATTTTGTAGGATATGTATATTGTTATATTAGTATCTTATAGTATTTCGTTGTTTTTGGTATAAGTTTTTGTTGTTGAAATATTGTTATGTTTAAACTACATTCGAAACATTACCACCAGTGGCGGATTACGAGCTCAGCGCCCCCCCACTACAACTTGCATGATGCATATTAAGTTAAGAATGACTAAAATAGGAAAAAAAACTGATGAAATTTGTGAATACATTTAAGCTATGACATTAATTGTTAAAATGTCCTTTTAATCCTATAACTGGGTATCGTAATGGCGGGTTTTTTCGTGCTACAACCATTTTTTTTAAATTCACTAAATATAATAATTTCTATCCCAATCCAAAAGTTTTCAACATGTTTTTTGTAGCAAAAGCTACAAAGAATTCAAATATGCAACTAAAAAAAATTGTTGATGTAAAACTTTAATAGTTATTAGCTCAGGCAGCACAAAATGTTTAGTAACGTGAAAAAAAAACTTTAGGTCTAGATTACAAATAGTAAAACATGTGTGTAATTTATTTTTAACGAACAAAAGTTTGGTAATTCAGTTCTGAATAGAAGTGTATAAAAAAAAATATATCAACTTCAAAAATTTGATTTAGAAAAACACAGTTTTTATGTACCTACTTCATGACCACTACTAAAACAAACAAGCAGATCGTGCAGAACAATTTCATATGAGTTTTTCAAAAATCGTGGGAATTTTGCAAAATTCAATTGGCCCCTTTGGAGCTTGCGGCCTATAGGCACATTCCTAATGGGTAATCCACCACTTATAAGCACAATAACTGATACTCATGGCAGGCAAATCAATGAATTGATTGATAATAATAGGTGGAACTAATCGTAATTAAACATTATAATAATATGTAACTAAACATTTAGTACTAAGTAGTAAAAAGTTTGCTTTCTTAAAATCAACAGAACTAGATTAATATACTACTGTAGAAGGTACAGTACTAAAATGACTTACAAAAGAGGATTGATACCCAACAAACATTGTTGATTTTGGGTTATACTTCAGTAAATTATACGTTGTTTGGTCTAATTTTTATGGAAATTAAGTCTGGAATATAAATAAATTATAGAAGTTTTATAAAGTGAAGGTGACTCATACGGGTGGGCCGTGGGGGTAGGTCACCGGCCACTCCTCTTGCTTGTGTGTGTGTGAAGCGACTCTTTTTTCATCACACTTCCAGTTTGAAAATAATATGCCTAATATAATATGTTTGTTTATTGTTTTATTGGGTTTTATAGAAATAGTTTTATACAAGCTGTTATTGGAACGTTAACCTATTATTGGATTGTTATGTTTCAACATTGTAAATTTAATATGTAATTATCACCTTAACATGAAAATAAATTGTTTTGGTTATAAACTTGTAGGAATAGTTTTTCTATTTTGTAAACAGTGCCGACAAAAAGTGAATGAAATATAATTATTTATTATAATTTTTTCACCACTCGATTACAAAAGATCTTATATATTAAAAAAATTCTGTTTTTCTTTTCCGAGTCCGTTCGGCTCTTCTACCCGACCGATTTTCATAATTGAGGTCTTAAATTAAAGGTATGCACGCCCAGATTTGCCATCAAGCATCCGCATCAATTTATCTACCGCATAACTCGACTTATACTCAAACAAAAATTCCACCCCATGCATTTCTTATGGGAGTTTCAAATTTGCAGCATTGGCTTATGATTGTTTTTCATATATCTCCGGATTTAATCTAGGTACATAGTTAGTTTTGGTCTTGAAATATTCATTGGATTACAGGCTTTCATAGGAGATAGAGATCATTCAAATTTGTCGAATTTAAGGCGAGTGATGGACCTCCAAATAACATAAATTTTCATTTTTCCAAAATTTGCCTTTAATTAAAGATCCATATCTCAAATTCTTATTAAATTATTCTATATATTTTAACCTAAGAACCTTCAGTGAAATACCGGCTTTCTTTTGAGTCATTGATTATTGAAATTGGGCGAGTTTTAAGCGAACGCATTGTGGACAACCAACATAAAGTTTCATTTTTTCTAAAGTTTTCCGAAATTGTCTTTATAAAATCCATTCCTTCTTTTGTTAACCATATGTTTATATCATATGTTCATGGAACATATGATTGAATATTCTTTCATATGTACCATTATTTTTGATTTAGATTTGATAGTGAAAAGGTATTTATTTTGTAAGTCCAATTTCATTTTGTTTAGGCTTTCAAAGATTTTTATTATGTATCTGCTGAATTTCAATCATGAAACTATGAATTTGTAGATGAGGTGATTATTATTATTTTCTTTATTATTAATTTTCAGTTATTATATTATTTGTGTGTTCTCAAATCCAGTTGTATTTACTATGGGTCTTGGTAGGAACACCAAATATACTAAATTGAAGCGTAAACAACGCAAAGTGGAAACTAGAACGAAAACTGGGAATTTATAGGCCTAATTAGTATAAGATACTGTTTAGTATTTAAATGTACAATTATATATATCAAAATAAAGATAAAAACGTGATCTTTTAATGGCTTTTAGTTTAATTCAGATTGTTTGTTTAGTTTTCAATATAATTATGTTTAAACTCATGTATGTTTATGGTTATGCATGATCACTTTGTTAGCATCGGCGTTAATTTAGGATGTAACAAAATGTTTGAAATAGTGTTTTTAATTTTAAATTTATAGGCCTAATTAGTATAAGATATTGTTTAGTATTTAAATATACAATTACATATCAAAATAAAGATAAAAATGTGATCTTTTAATGGCTTTTAGTTTCATTCAGATTGTTTGTTTAGTTTTCAATATAACTATACGGACTAGGAAAAGAAAAACAGATTTTTTTAATACATAATATTCTTCAAAACCAGCAGATTTTTTTGGGTTAGATATTGACTAACTTATAGCAAACAAAAACCCAAATCAACTAAAAATGCTTACTATATTTTAATTTAATTCAAACATTGGTTGATACATAATATATATATAAAACAGCTAAGTTGGATCAAAAACTGAACATAAATTTAGATTAGGCCTACAATGAAAAAAAAAACACGTATATTTGCAACCAATTTAGAATCAGTTTTTTTACAATTTTTCCCAACTTTCAGTTTTATTAGATTAGGTAAAAGCAAACAAAAGGTTTACTGTATCTATACTAATATTATAAAGAGGTAAAGTTTTGTTTTTTTGTTTGTATGTTTGTAGGGGGTAATACTGGCACTACTGGAACCGATTGAAAAAATAGTTCTACTAATAAAAAACTGCACTATTCCTGAGTAACATAGGCTATAGGCTAATTCATTTCGATAAAAACCTTTTTTTATTTCAATATTTGTAAATTTAGTCAGAAAAAATTCTTAGGTTAGGTCTAGAATGATAAACCAACACATGTATTTACATTTATTACCATAGCAACCAATTGAATAAAATAACATAATACTGTATAGCTGTTTGCTCCAATATGTCCATTAACAGCTGATTTCAAAATTTGAAGCAATAATTATTATTTTTGTATTTCTAGCTTTTAGGTTAGGGTTTTAAAGTGTATACCTTTTAGCCATTATTAAAACTGCTGTTATAAAATATAAGAAATAATTTGATTTGAACATTTAACATTATTTACCACCTTAGTTTTGAGTTTATTATTACTACTACACCTTTATTATCAATAAAACATAACATATGATTTTAGAAAGTTCCGTTGGGGGTTGGCGTGCGGAGCACGCAGGGGTCTCCCCTAGTAGATTTATGAAATCGTTTTAAATGAGGCAATGTCAAAGCCCTCAGCTGCCAGAAATTTCACTGTTTAGATACGGCTATAGGGTGAAGTGCTGCGTTGCCTTCTCTTTTGCTGGAGCAGACCATTAACAAAATTCAGCGGTAGGAGGGGTAATGTCACCAGTAACTCATAATGACTAATCTACGAACTACTAGTAGTAGGGACGCTAAACACAGCACCATTGCGCCATAAAATGTGCTTTTCCAGCCAGGTACAGAATCCTTTTAAAAAACCTGGAAAAATTCCTTACTTTATTTAGGCAATAAAATAAATATTTAATGTTTTGTTCCAATTCTCAAACAATTATTCCATACTGTATTTTTAAACTAGCCAAATTTTGATCAAACCAGTCAAATAAAATATTCGTTTCAGTAAGTTTAAAGTATGTTAGTTATGAGCTTATCTAACCTCTAGCTCTACACACCATGATGAACTTTGTACTTTACTCTTTCGATCTTACTGGTTTAAAAAAAATAAAGTGGAGTATATTTTCTATTAATTCTAGAGTTTAATTTAGGACTTAGGAACAGTGTAGTACTTCAGTTTATCATTTATTTAGTTATCTCTCTCCTACCATAAATGTATCCTTGGCCTCTGTAATGGTTTTTTGCCGTTATCTCTCTATTGTAGTCGCTTTAGCTTAATAGTACCAATTTTTAAATTTACTTTTTTCAATGTTAAAAAAAGGTATATTTTTATGTATATCCTTTATTAACGTGTAACTTATTTAGTAAAAAAATATACTTAAGGTTCAATGCTTTAGGTTTTTTGCTAAACATAATTCACAGAATACATTTTTACTCTTATTTATATTACAGCCTAACGGTACAGTTTGTGCACATTTTGGACTAACTTCTGTCCAATCAGTGCATACTTCAGTACTTCAAGATTGGCAGAAAACTGAACGCACTCATGTCAAGCTGTATACAATTACAGGAGCAGGGGCTCCATTTTGCAGTAAGTTTGGTTAAAGTAAAAACATTTAGCTAAAACCGACTAGCTTGAACTGTTAAGAGTCAAACATACATTACTACTTACAATACATAAACAAAACATATACTCATATATCTCACTACAGAGTGTTACTTTTCGCTGTAATCACAGTCAAACCACTAAATATTTCTGTTTTAGTAGTTGGTATTTGAGTTTGTTATTAAGAGGAAAATCTTCATTTAAATAGTACTTGACCATCAGTAGGCCTAACCCTTTTTATTGTGATTTTTAAACACTTTAAAGATTCAGTTATAGCCTGCTGAAAGAACCATTCATTCCAGTTTGACACACCTTTTCTTATATAAATTGCGTATTTTCCAATTCATATAAGTAATAATTATGTCTTTACAAATATTTTGTTAGTATAAAATATCATAAATACAATTTTTCCCCTTTAAAATTGTGTATTTCTCTATTTGTTCATTATAATTTTTAACTCGCTACACTTATCCAAAGACACTATCTTTTTACTTTGTCAAAAAACATTTTTTACAAATTTTCATAATCTAAACATTCCATAATTTATTGTAACACAATATAAACACAATATTAATTCAATACTCAATACACAATACAATTAATTAAACAAAATTATTTTTTTTAATATTCTAATATAAACAAACAGTAATTGTTCCTTCTACACAAGTAACCTTACAAAAATGTAAACAATATGCAGTCTTGTGCTAAAAATATACAGATATTCTTACTGATACTTAAAACGGAGAACCTGGTGGTAGAAAAATGTTCTAAAACATTAACAGAATCTCTCATAATAATTTATCGGAGTAATAATATGTCAGACCCCATTTAAGTCCATAGAAATCTGATCTTTGCATAGTATTATGCCGCTCACAGAAATACCAAATCTCCACATTTTATTACAATAGCATGATTTGTGTTGGTGCTTGATCTAGCCATTCAAACTTGCCATTTAAAACATTTTCTGAATGGGCTGTATTAGTAGCACACAAATAATTTTACATCACTGTAAAATATGTATTTTGTTTAAAGTAATCTTTAATTTGCAGTATTTATTTTGTATATTTATTAATTTGATGAAAGCACTGTTTTTATGTAAAAAAGTGTACTCTAAATGAACTAATTAACTAGTACACTAAAATGATCCAAATCTGTTTAAAAAAATTAAATAATCTGGCTATTCTAAATAGATGAAAACATAAAAAATACAATTTGTGTATAGAAATAATTTTCCATAGTATGAAACAAACAAAATGGTTAAAATCATGTGTACTAGTAAAGTTCAAAGTTTAAAAACTACTAGATACCTCTCATTGATTTTATTTGTTATGGACTAAGGTACTAAATTAAAATTAGACGTAGTTAAAATATGCTTACCCTAAGGGATGGGTCGATTCTCGATCCCAAAAGTCGATTCCACCGATTCTCGGCACTGGAATCGGCATCGAGTCGATTCTGTGAAAGTCAATTCCGAGCCCGGCCACTACCGATCTCTGCAAATACATCTGTGTACGCGATTTCCGCGGCTGCCGATATTGCCCAGCGATTGCCAAGTTTATATTTCCTCGTTACATTCCATTTCATTCCAACTCCACCGCTACCGGGGCTACTGCGAATACACTATCAGTACTGGACTGGACTCACAATGTGGATTCGAAGTATTCCGAACTGAGTACGGGAAAACCGATTTTGACAGTTAAAAAGTCGTTGTGTTTCGGCGTCACGTTTTTGGATAAACATGTAGAAAATTCAGTGTGGGGTATCGTTTTATATGTTTTGGGTACGGGAAAACCGATTTTGACGGGTAAAAAGTCGGAGTGACGTTTTTGGATCAAAATTTTGAAAATTCAGTGTGGAGTATCGTTTTATGTGTTTTTGGGTACGGGAAAACCGATTTTGACAGTTAAAAGTCGTAGGGCTTCGGAGTCACGTTTTTTGGTCAAAATTTTGAAAATTCAGTGTGGGGTATCGTTTTTTATGTATTTGGGTACGGGAAAACCGATTTTGACAGTTAAAAAGTCGTAGCGCGTCGGAGTCACGTTTTTGTTTAAAAATTTTGAAAATTCAGTGTGGGGTATCGTTTTATATGTTTTTGGG